>JAKWIX010000322.1:43891886-44175704 GCA_027704785.1 Solanum chmielewskii | reverse complement strand
TTAACCACACAACTTTAATTAATAGCCTCTTCATCCAACAGAACTTACCAATGGTTATAGTTTACAATTAAACCCTATAATCACAATACATAATGAATAAAGGATAATAAAACATGAATTTATTAATTTAGGGCAGTCAACTAACAATTCTAGCATGATTAATTCATAATTATATAGTTCTAATCAAACTACATAAGAATATCAATAGCATTAAGACATAATCAATTCACCCATAACGTAATCAAATCTAGGGTTACATGAATTAAGTGGGTCTATATAGTTCTTAGTTTAAAATCGTCAAATTAATAACAATTCAATCAGTATACAATGATTCAAAACATTTAACGCAAGAACCCATGGATATATTACGTAATTGGACGAGTTCATCTTTAAAATAAATTACTTTGAAATTTGTCTCATTGAAGAAAATAAATTCAAGGATGAAGGTCATACCTTAATTGACATGAAAAGATCCCAAAATTGATGGTAAAAACATGAGAAAATTATTCTTCTTCCTTGGAGCTTCAAACATTCATCAATGGAGGTTTTTAAGAAAAGAATAGAGAGGTTTTGTTTTTGAGTTGGGGGTTTAGCTTTGAGTAGTGAGTTTAGGGGTATAAAAATAACTCAATAACCGTCAATAAGTCCTCCACAAATTACTCAAAAGACCCCTGAACTTGTTAGACAATTTAACCAATTGAAATTTGATATCAAAATGACGCGACCAAATCTAGTAGTTTACCGAATGTCGCGGAGGCATTTTAAAATCTTATTTCTAGATAATTTTGATACATCAGCGCAAAAAATTTTCCAACTCAGTGATGGTTGCGTGTTGCACAGAAGCTTTGAGGTCCTTGCTGCTTTGCATCTTCGATGGCCCATGTTTAGGTTCTCCTCGGGGACCCTAAGGCAGGTCCCCAGGGTGTGTTTTTCAGATGTTACCATCCTTACATGTCACACTATATGTACAAAGCATTTATATTCAACTTTATCTTCAAGCCATCCTCCAAAATTCCACTACAAAACACTATGACACACTTGTTTAACTTCGATAAGTTTCCAAACGTCTTGGACGTTCGGCCTCCAAAAATTTCCATACTATATACAATTACTATAAAAATTAATACTAAAAATTTTAGGACTTCAAAAAATCATGAAACAAGTTTTAGTCTCTAATTTAACATAAATCGTTAGAGTATTAACAATTGTCACGCCTAAAATCCTATTAAGACGGACATGCTTCAGATGCCTTAAAGACCCGAGATAACAACAATGTAACCTGTGTTTACTATGCTTATAAATTTAACAATCGCGACAAGTTCACATAGGATACAGAGATACGAGCCAACATAAGTAGACCCAAACGTTATATACAAGACTTGGTCGTCGAGGCCACAATTCTCTAAGTGCAGCTAAATCATATTCACAAGTCTACAAAGCGTCTAAAATATAAAAGTTCTAGTAGGTTGGGACAGACCCCACCTGACCCTTAATGATGGTACAATAAAAAAATAAATTTACCGTGGACTCAAAAAAGATCCAAATAAACCTGGATCTCAACAAAAGTAGCAGAGTGTCGTGTGCTCCTACTGAGGAGGTCTACTAGCTTGAGTACCTAAGCCTGCTGCATGAAATTACAGCATCCCTCATGAGGTACATTAGTACAAAAAATGTACTTAATATGTAAATCAATAACATATGTATTAAGAGGGGGTAAATGAAATCAAGTATAAACATATCAGTGCAAAGTTCATGAGAGAAGACCAACTTTTCTTACTCTTGAGAGATCTTGTAAGTTACATCCTTTTCTTTACTTTTCTGTATGTTATAATCTTTGTAGGGGATGTAATACAAATAACCGGCTGATCAGTGGTAGATGAGGCTGACCAATTCTTGGCATTTTAACCACTAGGATGCGGTCCTCATAATTACACAAATTAGGATCAACCCATGTTAGGTTTTTGCCCCTAAGATTCCTTCCTTCTATACTAATAATGATCGGGCCATGCTAGGCTTTCGACCCTGAGCTTCCACCCTTATGTACCATTTGGGATCGGCCGTAGGCTTTCACCCCCGGGCTACCACCCGTAATTATATAGATTTATTAACATAGATTCTTTAATCTTTGAGATTGTTGTTAATCAGTTCATAACTCTTTTGGGATTGTTGTTTGGATAATCCCAACTCTTTTAAAATGTTGGTTTGGTTGTCATAATCATTTTGGAGATATGGAAGTACAACCAGTAGTAAAAGACATGTAAATAATACTTCAAGGCAGTAACAATGACATAAGGAGCTATGTAACATCAACACATTATTTTAAGAGATTAATGACAAAATTGAATTCAATTAACAAAGAGGAGGGTTTACTAGAATTGCTTTTGCAAATACCATTTCTATACCAGCACATGATGGAATAATCACACAAGTATAGAATAGTGAACATATAATGAAGTCATTGGGGAACTATTGTTAGCTATTTGGAGATAGTACGGTGCCACTATGTTTTATTTACTAGGAATATAATGTAGGAGATTCACTTCGCTGGTATTAATCGCAAGTATCATATTTCTTTTTAAGGAATATGGAATTGAATAGCCTTACATACCTTATCCTTTTAGCAATATAACTATCACGATTCAGCCTCCCATTTTTAGCTTTAGTATACAATTGGAAAATTTTATATGTAGTGAAGAGCCCAATAGGTCTTTAAGAATTTGTATTTGGGATACATAGGCATTCCAATGCCCAATATTGAAAAATATTGGGCATTGTATAGAAAATTGGCTTAGGGGCAATATTCAATTTCTATATAATACCCAATAAGAATAATATTGGGCATATTAGATAATATTGGCTTAAAGGGTGTTAGCCATATATCTAAGTATTAATGAGCTTGTTTAGGAACTGTACCTGCAAGGAAGACCCAAGGATAAAATTCATAAATTCATCAGTTGCAAACTCTTTACGTAATAGGCATCCAAGTGTCAAGCCTAGTACCCTAAGTAGACAACCATTTAAAATGATCATGTAGAGTGAGCAGTGCCCAAGGACTTAGTGAGGAACCTTGGGACATTAAGGAAATATTCCAAATGAACCATAAATAATAGTTAGTTAAGAAAGTACAGCCAACCCATGTGCAAGACATGTGAAGAAGCGGCAAAAGGAGGGGAACACCCTATCCAAATTCCGTTAGGGTAGTTAGTGGGAACAACGTGCACAAGGGACCACTTCATGTTGGGACTAACTTCCTAACTAGTTCTAGACTCCAACCTACTGCCTTGACTAGATAAATAACCTAGGAGTTAACTAAATGGACCAACTATTGCATCCAACAATCTAGGACTAAACCGGGTTTACACTAACCTAGTACTAGTTGAAGAGACAACCTAGTACTTAATCTAGGATGGTCCAAAAGGTTGGTTATGGTCCTAAAAACTTAGGGATACTTTAGTAATTAAACTAGGATACTGAATTAATTAATTTAGCAACTTAATAAGTTAATTTAAAGGGGAAAAACCGAAATCACAAAACAATTTTCCAGATTTCATTAAAGACAAAAAAGGGACAACCTTGTACCTGACCTAGGATGGTCCAAAGAGTTAGTTAAGGTCCTAACGACTTAAGGGTACTTTAGTAATTACCATAGGTTACCTAATTAATTAAATTAGATATTTAATTAATTTGTTTAAATGTTCAAAACGAAATACTTTGGCTAACCTAGTATAAATCAAGAAACATCCTAGTACATAATCTAGGATGGTCCTAAAGATTTGATTAGAATCCCAATGACATAGGGGTACTTTAGTACTTACCCTAGGTACCTAAATTAATTATTTCATTAATTTATATAAATTAAAATATTGACCGAAACCATAGTCAACACAAATTTGCAGATTTGACTAAGTGTTATGTTCTCTTATGTTTAGTCAACCTAGGAGGGGTGTTTTGTTAATTGGTTAATTACATTATTGAATTAACTTGTTAAACCTAAGTTTTATAATTCAATATCAGTTCCTAAAACTAGAATTCACGATCAAAAAACTTGGAAAGAAAATGCAAGAAAGAGGTAGTAATAAAGAACTCTAAAACGGAAAAAGGGCATAGACGTTCTCAGGGGATTTCAAGGTATCTTCAAGGTTGCGTTCGAGATGGTCTTAGTAGAATAAGATCTACTCAATGTATGGTTTAATCTCCTGGATTTCTTTTTCCAAGATAACTTTGTTTCCAACGAATCAAAGATCTTGAAACTAGGATTGTTCCGGTTCTCATTAAACTCCTTGTCCCTAGTATCTTTTTTCATTTCAATGTTGAATACGTTAGAGATCATGTTGTTGGTATGTGGTGATGGATGATTTTATGTGTAATGTTCTTGAAAGATGAATGTTGCATGAATCTATGAACTAAAGATCTTATGAAGCTAATGTTTACAACATGAATTAAGAATAGATCATATGTTTGTTACGTCCATAAATGTCCAATGTTGATGTATGTGTGACGAATGTTAACTTGATGTTTTGTAACATTATAAGGATTCTAAAGTCATCAAATTCTAATATAATGCTATCCCATATGTCTTACAAAAGTTACCCTAAATTCATAAACTAAGATTGATTAAAAAGGATCTCTATGAAATCACATCTTGAATGAATTGGCTATCTGGTTCCAATAAAATTGGCTAACACTATTTGGTCCAAAATAATGCATGTTAATGAATAAGGTCATATGTAAATGATTGAAAGATTGGCTAAGGGTTCATACATATTCAATTTAAATATGAACATTCGTAAAGTTGGCCTATGCCAATAAAAATGGCTTACTAGTTTAACATCCCAAATCCTAAGGAAATACTAATCATATGCCAATTATTGTGTATAAAGAGTATCAAGTATATTATAAGCACTTCTAAAGAAACTCAATGAATCTATAACCAAGGGCTTACCATTCATTGGGACAACTCCCAACATGCTCAAACCTAACCTAGGATGGTCCAAAAAGTTTGGTATGGTCCTAAAAACATACAGATACTTTATTTATTACCCTATTCTACTTATTTAATTAATTTATCAACTTAATTAATTAATTTAAAGGGTAAAAACGAAATCACAAAATAATTTTCCAAATTTTGGTTAAGACAAGAAAAGGACAACCTAGTACCTAACCTAGGATTGTCCAAAGAGTTAGTTAAGGTCCAAACGACTTAAGGGTACTTTAATAATAACCTTAGATCAACTTATTAACTAAATTATCCATTTAATTAATTTATTCAAATGGTAAAAATAAAATCCTTTCAATAAACCTAATATAATTGAAGAAACATCCTAGTACTTAACCTAGGATGGTCCTAAAGGAATGATTATAGTCCCAATGACTTAGGGTATTTTAGTACTTACCACAGGTTAATTTAATTAAGGATTTAATTACTTGATATAAAGTCAAAATATTGACCGAAACCATAGTCAACACCAATTTCCTGATTTGACTAAGTGTTATGTTCTCCTATGTTGAGTCAACTTAGGAAGGGCATTTTGGTTATTGTTTAATTAGTTTATTAAATTATCTTATTAAACCTAAGTTTTATTATTCAATATAACTTCCTAAACCTAGAGTTCACGATCAAAACACTTGGAATGAAAACGCAACAAAGAGGCAGTAACGAGAACGCTAAAACAGTAAATGGGCATAGACATTCTTAGGCGATTCAAGGTATCTTCAAGGTTCTGTTCGAGGTGGTCATCGTAGATTATGTTGTACTAAAGGTATAGGTTTCTCTCCTGGACTTATTTCATTAAGAGAACATTCTTTCCAACGACTCAAATATATTGAAACTAGGGTTGTTCCCGTTCTCGTCGAACTCCTTATCCCTAGTATCCTTGTTTGATTTCAATGTTGAATAGGTTAGAGATCATGTTGTTGGTATGTGGTGCTGTTTGATTTTATGTGTAATGTTCTTTTATGATGAATGTTTCATGAACCTATGAACTTAAGATCGCATGAAGCTAGAGTTTACGATGTGAATTAAGAATCGATCATATGTTAGTTACGTTTGCAAATGTCAAATATTAATGTGTGTGTGATGAATGTTGAATTGCTGCTTTGTAGAGTTATGAGGATGCTAAAGTCAAAAATGCTAATTTGATGCTGTCTAATATGTGTTAAAAATGTTACCATAAAGTCATGAACTAACATTGATTAAAAAGGATCTCTATGAAATTACATCTTGAATGCATTGGCTATTTGGTTCCAACAAAATTGGCTAACACTATTTGGTCAAAATGAATGCATGTTAATGGATAAGAAATTATGTAAATGATTGAAAGATTTTCTAAGTGTTTATACATATTTAATTTAAATAATAACATCCGTAAAACTAGCTTATACAAATTAAAATGGCTTACTAGTTTAACATCCCAAATCTTGAGGCAATACTAATCATATACCAAATCTTGGGTAGTAAGAGTATCAAGTATATTATAAGCACTTCTAAAGTAACTCAATGAATTCATAACCAAGGGCATTCCATTCATTGGGTTAACTCCCAACATGCTCTACAAGAATGAACTATGAACATGTGTAACTCATTGAAAGAAGTACACATCGTCCAGAAATGATGAAATGAAGATACTACACGAATGTAATGAAGTAACGTGAGTTATAACATATTAAAGGAGTCTAAATTAAGTATGCGACTAGAATGGGGTGTTAAAGAAAGTGAGAAAAGTCTTACTCTCACGTAAGTTAATATGTTTAGTGTATACTCACGAATCAAGGTGTTAGAACGTTTGAGACTAGTCTCATTAAAACCTAAGAATGATATGTAATGACAATTAACATTCATTAATGTAAAGTAAGTATGATATGTAAGGACAATTAACATTCATTAATGTAAAGTAAGGATGATATGTGAGGAAAATTCACATTTCATCAATGTAATGTAAGGATTTCAAGTCATCAAAAGAGTAAGTAAATATCAATATAGAAGAAGCTTCCATAATGCTTGAGTCAGCTATAAAAGATAAAGAAGATAATGAAAGTGAGCATAGCACTGATAGACTAGTTATGAGGATGTGCTTGCACGTGTAAGTCTCATGAGATGAGGCTACCACCGCGGTGGATAAGTAGTCTCATTAAGTCCCTAGACTTCGTACTCTATCTAACCAATGTAGGAACTAGCCAAGGCTTTCCACCTATGCGAGCTAGGCATGTACGATTTAACCTTGGCAGGTTATTCCACCCCTTTTGGTGTGGGGAAGACACAAGATTTCATGTTTATCTCACATGATCTATGTAAGTTAATGCTCACGATATATTCTTGGTTCACTATAGTTGTGAGCCACCCCTTTTCGATGTGTAGTGTACACTTGAGATGGATTCTCCTTAGCCGGGGATCACCCCTTTTCTGTGTGGGACAGACACTAGAATCCATGAGTATATTGCATGGTCTAAGATTTATTTTAAATGGTGAATCACCTCTTTTCAGTGTGGGGGAGACACTTCATTTCATGTTAATCTCGTATGACCTTATTCCTAATGATGTCACTATGCATGTGAGAATGATGATGATAATATAATGTATGTTCAAGCCGAGCAATGATGAAGAGCTAAAGAATTTCAAATTTCAATATCACACTCATGAAGTTTCAGCAAAAAATGGGCAAAGATAAATAAGATTGGCTTATAATGACTTCTTATATGATGCAAATAAAGGCAAGTCAAAAGAAATGTTAATCAAATGCCTCATAACTTCCCTAAGATGAAAGTAATGAAAATAATGGCATGACCAATATGGTTTTTCTTATGAAACGTAAGAAATGTATAGTGTAAAGAATGAGTCACTATAAGGTAGGGAAATCATTCCTTAGTCTTTGGATTACTTACTTGATTCATTGTGGGTATGGGACTACAATGAATCATTGCACTTCTAAGTAAATCATAGGAACAAAGGAATTATTTCAAAACACAACAACAAGAAGAAAAAGACTTAAAATAATACTAAAAAGAAAAATACTGAATATAAAACTAAGTTAAGATCAATGAGCTCTCGAGTTGGGGTTAGAAAATTTTTCAAATCCTAGCCCGAGTGGTTCTAAAATTATGTTGATGATAGTTATGTCTTGTAATCATATAGAAAATGATTTTTCTTCCTTGAATGAATTAAAATATATCATATTCATACCACAAATCAAAATTAATGAATTAGGAAAGTCTAATGATTAGACTTTCCAGAAATGGCATGTTGCTTAGGAAGAACTTTCATTAATTATTCATAGTTTTATTTGTATGTGTGCATACACCCATAATTAGTACAAGTAATGTACTAACCCCCTATTATTTAATATTTTTATAGGTGCAGGTCAGAGGACAGATTGACGGCACTTGCAGCGGTTTGTACATCACCGTTCTCAAGACTATTTTGTAGGTCCTCTAGATTTCGAGGATGCTACAGTTTTAGTATAGCCTTAGTTTATACATATATAGTTGATATTGTCCCTATAAATTCTTTCGCACTTTCATTTCGAAGCTTTGTAATAAGGCTGTATTTGGAAATTTTTTTATGATATATTCATCTTCTATTTCGAATTGACTCTTATAATAGATAGTTGGTTCTTTATATTGAGCTTAGTATATGATGACACTATGTAACTACTATATGAAGTCTATGTATACTTCATACATTTAAAAAGTTTTAAATTTTCCGCAAAATTTATCTAGATAAATGTAATAAATTCAAGATGAGGCTTGTGTGCGACCTCTAAGAAGTCAACGACGCCGGTGGCTGTTCGGATTCTAGAATCCTGATCATGACAGTAAACTATAATTAGCATCTATCACCATGAGCCTCGTAAAATAGTATCTAACTTTGATAGATAATGAGATCATACAACGCTTAAGATAATGTGCATCTCCACACCCTCATTCTCTATCCAACACATACAATAATATCCTTTCCCAAGATCAAGCAAGCTGCACCAACAATAATGCACATAGAACAGTCCCAAATATTCTTTATTATACAACCAATTATTGAACTGACCAACCCCTTGAGTTCTTCATGACTACACACCAATAATTTCTCACTCAAACTCATACATAATGAGGAAAAAAATGGACTAGTCACTTTACCTGTATTTATAGAACTTTTCCTTGTAACTTGACTACTTTTAACACTTCAACTTTCCTTCACTTAAACCAAAGAAGAAGAAAAAAGTATCTTAATAACTAAAGAAGTGAGTAGTAGCTTCTGTAAATTTTTTACTTTTGTACCCGTACTTAGAATGAATCACATGGGTTTTTGATCATCCATGGTAAAATTAAGCAAATCCAAGTGTCTTAACTTAACTTGATTTGGAGATATAAGGGTTTCTTGAAGAACCCTTAAAAAACTCAAAGCTATTGTTTTTATCTTTAAGAGATAAGAGAGAGATAGAGAGTTGGATTTAATGCTCAATATTATGTGTCAGAATGGGTGAAAGATATATGCTCATAGTGGATTTACATGGAGCTTTTATTAACCACAAAAATATCCTCTAGAACCTCCTTTTTTTAAATCCATTTTCAGACATAAATTGGTCAACAAGGTGATGCACCAGCTTATGTACATCAGGCAGCTCAAAAGGTCAAACTACGTGATGCAACTAATTTCTTTCACTTGAGCTTTATCCATAATCGGCCTTGGCATATTTGGCTGTTGCGCTTTCTTTCATTTTTTTTCTTTTAATAAGTTTTGGCTTCAAGCGAGCCCATTAATATAAGCCTAAATCTGTTCCATCAAACTTGGGCCCTCTAACTATATTATTGATCAAGTAGGTGATACAAATGCTAGCTTAATTAAGCCAAACGAGAAACTCAATTATTTTATTCACATTATTGAATGTTAATCCCCTTTTCTTCAACTTAGCACTTAAATTTAAACTTTAATCTCAATTACCACCTTATTATATCTACTTAATACTTTCTATCCAAGTTAACTTTCAAATACTAATGCATAAACGTGCAAGGCTACATCACCTTCTGGACTGGTTTAAACAAACACTAATCATATAAGAATAATGACCCCTCACCTTTACTATAAGTCTATTTCAATTATCACATGAATAGAAATAACATATACATAATACATACCGTTACATCCTTCCCCCCTTAAAACATTTGTCCTCGAATTTTAGCAAGGCTATCCAGCCCAAACATATTCAACACCAAGTTAGTACTAATATTTATAACATTGAACATATAGACTTATACTTACTTGTCAACGCCTCGACTAACATTTTGATCTTTTTCACCAGTCGTGAAGAGATGAGGATACTTCAATTTCATTGCTTCTTCCGCTTCCCATGTAACTTCTTCTACTTGTCGTTTCTCCAAAGTACTTTTGCAGAAGCTACTTCTTGATTTCTCAACTTCCTAACTTGTTGATCCAGAATAGAAATGGGTACTTCTTCATAAGTGAGATCTCCCGTGACTTGTACATCTTAAGCAGGAGTAATACAAGATAGGTCACCTATGCATTTTCGAAGCAGTGTGACATGAAAAACCGGATTAAATGATGAAAGTTTTCATGGTAGCTCTAAAACATAGGCTACTTGGCTGACTTGTCATATAATATTATATGGCCCTACATAGAGTGGACTCAACTTTCCTTTTTTTTCAAAACCTCATTACCTCTTTCATTCGAGACACCTTAAAGAACACCCAATCCCCTATAGATAATTCTAGTCCTCTCCTTCTAACATCTACATAAATTTATGTCGACTTTGAGCTGTTTCTAGCAACTGCTGTATAAGATTTACTTTTTCCATAGCTTGTTGAACAAGATGTGGCCCGAATAAGGAAGATTCACCTGTTTCAAACCAGCCAATTGGTGATCTACACTGTCTACCATATAAATTTCATAAGGTACAAATTTAAAGCTCAAATGGTAGCTATTGTTATAAGTAAATTCAATTATTTGTAGGTGATCATCCCAACTACACATGAAATCTAATATACAAGCTTACAGTATATCCTCAACTGTCTAAATTTTACGTTCTTCCTGGATATCCGTTTGAGGGAGAAAAGTTTTATATAAATTCACTTGTGTTTCCAAACTCTTCTGAAACGACTTCAAAAATTTTGTAGTGAACTGAACTCCTCTGTCAGATATTATAAAGATTTCCACTCCATGTATCCAAATTATCTCTTTAATGTACAACCTGGCATACTATTCAACTACATAAGTAGTGTTCACCGGTAAGAGGTGCGCTGCTTTGGTAAGTATGTCAATTATAACCCATATGGAGTAAAACATCCAAAATGAGAGAGGCAAACAAGAGACAAAATCCATGTTGATCATGTCCCATTTCCAAATTGGAAGTTCTATACGCTGCATGTAACCTCCGGGCTTTTGGTGTTCTACTTTTACATGTTTATAATTTTGACATTCACCCATGCATTCTTCAATGTTCTACTTCACGTCCCTAACAATACATTTCTTGATGTGCTTCCATCGTGATCCTCTTTCTTATTTCATCTACATTAGGTACACACAATTTATTTTGACATTAAAGTACTCCTTCATGCGTAAGCTCAAATGCTTTTGTCATACCATGTTCTACATTCTCCTTAAGTAGTAAAATATTAGGATCAACGTCTACTTCACTTTAACTTCCACTACTAATGAGGATTCTGCCGTATTTTTCATAATACCCCTTTTGTCTATAGATTCAAGAAGTTGAACCCCAAAGCGAGCTATTCGGCATAGATCTTTAGTTATTGCTTGTTTTTGCACGACTGCCCATAAGTGCTTGCTAATGTTTTATGGCATAATGTATCAGTTACTATATTTGCTTTACCGGGATGATACAAGATATCAATGTCATAATCTTTTTATAACTCCAGCCACCATCACTTCCTCAGATTTAATTCCTTTTTCTTAAAGATATATATTTCAAACTCTTTTGATCAGTATGTATGTCAACATGAACTACATAAATGTAATGGTGCCAAATCTTCAAAGAAAACACAATTCCTGCTAGCTCTAGATCATGGATTTGATAGTTTTTCTCATGTGGCTACAGATACCTTGAGACATAATATATAACTTTACCATGCTGCATCAAAACACAACCCAAGAATACTCTTGAAGCATCACAATACATTTCATAGCATTCCATGCCTTCTGGAACCAATACAGATTTAGAAGTCAATTTACTCTTCATCTGTTGGAAGCTTCTTTCACACTCATCACTCCAGTGAAACATGGTTTCTCTGTGTGTTAGCTTTGTTAAGAATACAACATTGGAAGATATTCCTTCAACAAACCTTTTGTAATAACCTGCAATTCCAAGAAAACTACAGATCTCCATAGGCGTTGTAGGTCTTGGTAAGTTTTTCACGACTTTTATCTTCTGGTTATCACGCCTTATTCCTTCATCACATACAATATCACTTTACAATGCCACAAATTCCAACCAGAACTCACATTTAGAGAACTTTTCATACTAGTTACAATCACAAAAAAGTTGTAAAACCTTCCGCAAGTGATTAGAATGATTCCGATCTTGGATACACCAAAATGTCATCTATGAACACTATCACAAACAAATATAAAAAACTCTTAAAAACCCTATTCATGAAATCCATAAAAGCTGTTGGTGCATTAGCTAGTCTGAATGACATGTCAAAAAATAAAAATTACCATATCGTGTTCGGAAAGTTGTCTTGGGTATATCTCTGTCTTTGACCCTCACTTGGTGATAACCCTACTTCAAGTCTATCTTTGAAAAACACCTAACACCTTGTAACTGATCAAACAATTCATCAATTATAGGGAGGGGACATTTGTTTTATCATTACCATATTCAACTGAAGATGTTTGATACATTCTTAACGGGTCCTCTTTCTTGCGTACAAATAAAACTAATGCACCCCTTGGGGACATACTAGGCCTTATGAATCCTTTTTCTAATAAGTCTTTTAATGGTTCCTTCAACTCCCGTTATTTTTCCGGAGGCATTCTGCATAGAGGAATTGAGATAGGTTCAGTATCTGGAAGCATATCAGTATCAAACTCTACTTCTCATTCTGGAGGCAAAACGAGAAAATCTTATGGAAGCACATCAGGAAATTCATTTACCACTGGAATGGATTATAGAGTCGGTGTCTCTTCATCTAAATTTCTCGCTCTGACCAAAAGAGATATGTATCCTTTGGAAATCATCTTCTTTGCCTTTAGATAAGAAATAAATTTAAATCTTGGTGCCCCAATATTACCTTTGAATTCGAGGAATACCTCTTTCGGAAACTAGAAATGCACTATATTAGTTCAGCAATATACCGTGGCATAATAAGAAGCTAACCAATCCATATCTATTATAACAACAAAATCTACCATGTCTAACTCAACAAGGTAAGTCAATGTATTGTGATCACAAATAGTTACAATGCAATTACGATAAACCCTTCTAGCTATAATAGACTCACCAATTAGTGTTGACACTTCAAATGGCTTCACTAATAATTCTGGTGTTCTTTTTAAATTTGTAGCAATTAATAGGGTAAGATATGATAGTGTACACCCGCATAAATTAATGCATACACAATATGTAAAAATATGGATAATGTACCTGTAACCACATCTAGTGAGGCTTCTTAATTCTGTTGATCCCCTAGTGTATATGTGTGAATCTGACCTCCTCTAGAACTAGATTCTCCCCTTGCTCCTCTACCACGAGTAGTAGGCATATGTAGTCCCCTACCCAAAGAAGATGGTGATGAGTTTGATGCACCAACTGATCTAGTTGGTTGTGCAACACCAACCACGCCACTATGAGGGCAGTTTCTTCTCATATACCCTCGTGTACACACAAAAAACAAAAATCTATCCCAAACCTGCTTGCACCTAGATGATTCCTCCCACACTATTTACAAGGTAGTCGAGGAGGCCTTAATTGGATTATACTTCTCTACTCTTTTTAATACGCTATTTGTGAGCCTTGACATTCAGTTCTTTGCCAAAATTGATTGCCCTAAATCCTTGGAACTATTGTGGAGAACTAGTTTTAGATTATAAAGAATATGTCCTATGTTGTATGTTCGAGAATCGAGGATAAAACTCACCTTGGAATGGAGTAAAATGCCATATGGATTTGTCCCTCTTAGAATGCCCAATTTACAACGTTTGAGTCCTTCTTCTTTGCCTTGGATCCTCCAACTTTAGCGCGAAATCCTGCATCCTTGCTATATCCATATCTTTATTCAATGATGCAATGATATATTTTCTAACAATATATGAATCTAATCTATATGCATAGCGATGATCTTTATCCTCCATGGTATCTTCTACATTAGGAGCATACCTGCCCATGGAATTAAATTTAAGAATGTACTTTCTCACTCCCATATTTCCTTGATGGTGATTTAAAACCTAATCTGCATGTGCCTCTCGGATCTCCAATGGTAGATAATGCTCAAGGAATGCCGTTTTGAACTCTTTCCAGTTAGCTGAACGTGAATATATTCCCATAGATTGGTTTCAAGCTTCATACCACAACATAGACACTCCTTGGAGTCTATATGCAACTAGCTCAAGTGATTTTTAACCACTTACACGCATAATATCCAAAGTACGTTTGATTTGATTTATAAGACTTGTGGATCTAAATAAGGATCTTACCCGGTGAAATATGGAGGGTCCAAGTTAAGAAAATCATGTATGCGTGTTCCAACTGCTCTATCATCACCACTAGTACCTACAACTGGACCCTATTGCCTTTGTCCATGACCAGCAATTAATTGAGTCAATAGTTGGACTGCATTCCTCAAATCATTCTCCATAGCATTAATAGCGGGTTCCTATGGTTCAGTTTCCATCCTTAGTTCTTCAGGAGATGGAGGCATCGGGGAATTCTTTTATAGAGAGTCATCTTGAGCCCTAATTTGATCAGCTTGACTAGGTGGTGGTTGGCTACTCTCTTCTTGGGCAGCCACATCTACTCGCTTACGAGTACTTTTACTCCCTCTCGTAATTGCCATCTTTCCTATTATAAATTAATTTAGAAATTCATATGAATCATATAAAATATTAGTTCTATTATACGATCTAAGAAATGAGACATATTCTACATGTCCTAAAGCTTCCTATTTATAGTTGTGGTACAAAAAACATCCATAAGAAAGACTCTACAAAGACACTACTTTGTATACCCCTAAGATTACCTGCTCTTGTATCACTTTTGTCATACCTTAAATCCCATTGAAACGGACAGGCACCCGATGCCCTAATGGATCAAGAGAACCAACACGTAACATGTGCTTACTATACATATAACTCTAACAATTGTGAAAAGTTTACATAGGATGCAGTGTTACGAAATAACATGAGTAAAGCCAAAATTTCTGTACAAGACTTAGCCGTCAAGGCCACAACTCTCTAAGACAAAACTGAATGAAATACACAAGTCCACAAAGCCTCAAAAAGATATATTACTTAGTGTAGATCGGGACAGACCCCTTCATATCCTTAACTATGGTACAATACCAAAATGTAATTGCCAACGACTCAATAAAGCCCCAAGAAAACATGGAGCTCACCAAAAGTAGTAGAGTATTGTATGCTCCTACTGAGAATGTCTACTAGCTAGAGTACCTTAGCCTGCAACATGAAATGCACCGTCCCCCGCTTTGGGACGTTAGTACGATAAATGTAATGAATATGTAAGGCAATATCATATGTTATAAGAGGGTACAAACGAAATAAAGTATCAAAATATGAGTGCATTAATCAGAAGAGAAGACCACCTTTTCTTACTCTTGTGAGATCAAGTATGTTACATTCTTTTCTTTACTTTTGTATATGTTATAATCTTTGTAGGGCATTTGATACAAGTGACCGACAGATCAGCGATAGAAGAGGATGGCACATGCAAGGCATTTTAACCATTGGTATGCGATCCTCATAATTAAACAAATTGGGATCGGCCCATGCGAGGCCTTTGCCCATGAGCTTCCACTTTTCTTTACAAATAGGGATCGCCGCATGCTAGGCTTTCGCCCCTGAGTTTCCACCCTTATGTACTACTCGGGATCGAACCATGCTAGGCTTTCTCCCCTGGGCATTCACCTGTAATTATAAAGATTTATTCACGTATATGGTTTAATCTTTGAGATTGTTCTTTATCAATTCATAACTCTTTTTGGATTGGTCTTTTGATAATCATGACTATTTTGAGATGTTTTGGTGGCCATAATCATTTTGATGATATGGAAGTATATACAAGTAGTAGAAGACATGAACTTAATACTTCCAGGTAGTAAACACGACATAAGGAGATATGTAACATGAACACATTACTTTAAGAGCTCAATGACACAATTGACTTTAATTAATAAAGAGAAGGATTCACCATGATTGCTTTAAAAAATATCATGTTTACACCAGCGCATGGGGCATAATTACACAACTATATAATAGTAAACATATCATGAAGTAGTTGAGGGGTAAATATTGTTAGTTTTTTTAAGATAGTACACTGCCACTATGTTTCCTTTTCTAGGAATAAAACTTAGGCGATTCACTTTATTGATAATAATCGCAAATATCAGATTTCACTCCTAGGAATATGGAATAGAATATCCTTAAATACGTAATCCTCTGACCGATATAACTATCACGATTCAACCTCTCCTTTTTGGTTTTATTCAACAATTTAAATCATGGTAAACTAAAATTAGAAGGTATCGCAATGTGAGCATCGTAAAATAGTAGCTACTTTTAATAGATATTGAGCCCATACAACCCTTAACATAATGTGTATCACGGCACTCACGTTATCTGCTCAATACCTACATTATATATCTTTTCCCCAAGATAAACCAAGTAGCCCCAACATTAATACACATAAAACAGTCCGAAATAATCTTTATTATACAACCAATTATTGAACTGACCACCCCATTGAGTTCTTCATGACAACACACCCATAATTCCTCACTCAAAATCATATGTAAGGAGGACAAAAATGGAGCAATCACCTTACCTCAATTTTTGTAACTTTTCATTATAACTTGAATTTTCCTAGAAAATCAGCTTCCCTGCAAAGTTAAACCAAAGAAGAAGAAAAAGTATCTTAATAACTAAAGAAGTGAGTAGTAGCTTCTGGAAATTTTATGCTTTTGTACCCATATTTGAGAATGAATAACATGTTTTCGTAATCATCCATGGTTTAATTAAGAAAAATCCAAGTGGCTGCACTTACCTTGGTTCAGAGATATGAGGGTTTCTTGAAGTACACTGGAAAAACTCAAAAATATTTTTTTAATCTTGAAGAGAAAAGAGACAGAGAGAACTAGAGTTAATTCTAAATATTATGTGTTAAAATGGGTGAAAGATATATGCTCATATTGGATTTATATGGATCTTTATTAACCACAAAACTATCCCCTAGAACCTTCTTTATTATGGTTCATTTTCAGCCACTAGTTGGTCAAGTAGGTGATGCACCCGCTTATGTGCATGAAGCAACTCAAAAGGTCAAACTAGGTATGCACCTACTTGCTTTCTCTTGGGCTTTATTCATATTTGTCCTTGGTAGATTTCACTGCTAGGCTTTCTTTCATTTTTATTTTCCTTTAATTATTTGGGCGACAAGTGATCCCATTAATATAAGCATAAATATGGTGCATCAAACTTCGGCCTTTTAGCTATATTTACCTCAAGTAGGTGATGCATCTTCCATATTAAATAAGCCAAGCAAGCAACTCAATTATTTTATTCAGATTTCTAAATGGTAATCCCTTTTTCTTCAACTTAAGACTTAACTTTTAACTTTAAGATGAATAACTATCTTACTATATCTACTTAAATACAATACGTAGAAGTTACTTTGAAAACAGACATGTTGAAACGTGCAAGGCGTTACATTATATTCTAAGCTAGTTTAAACCACCAGTAATCATATGAGAAACATGATCGTTCACCTATACTATAAATCTATGTGAAGTATCAAATAAATAGAAATAGCATATGCATAATATAGTTTGTTACATCCATAGCCTTCATGAAGAATCTCACCCTCAATTTATCACAGTTATCAAATAGTCCAGTCACAATCACAAAAATATAGTTAATTAAATAATAACATGATCAATTCCAATAACCATTATCATCTACCAGTCAAATATATAACTAGGGTTAGGGTAAGATATTCAATTCATGGATTCCATCATAAACTAGATTAAGAACTATTAACCACCACAATTAACTCATGAACAATCATAATCTATCAATAATAATCAAAGGAAATCAATATCATAACCAATTGAAAGAAAAATAACGAAATTGAAAAGAAACCCATGTTTTTGACATCTTTTGAAATCAATTTGAAGGAGCCTCTTAGAGAAAGAGATCCCAAGAGTGAAGAGATTCCATACCTTAACAAGTTTTGATGATTGATGGAGAGAAAGTTTAAATATGTTATCCCTAGTGACCTTGAAGATTGGTCTTTAATGGAGCCATTAGGAATAGAGAGAGAAAGTGGAGAGAAATTGGAGAGACTTGAGTTTGGGAACAAGGGGTGTTATGCTTGGTTAATTAGGTTTAGGTCTTATATAGTGACCCTACTAACTTAGTTAACAACCCCTTAGCCCCTAATTAATAAAATAACCAACTAAATAATTAAGTCCCTAACTAAAATGATTTAATAGTAAAAATATACCCAAACCAAGACTCCTCAACCGACGCCCTATAGTTCTATCGACGACCTGTGTTGGCAAATTGTTGTTTAGGACAGAGACTTGGTTTTTGGAACCATTTAAAGTTTGGGTTGAGTTTTGAACAACAAATCCCTTGACAGCTCACCTATCAAATGATGGCTCGTCCTTTGGCTCGAGGATGGACATTGTCAAAAGACAACTTTTTTTCCAATTTGAAGGGTCCTCTCCAAGGCCCCTTAGGGTGATTCTTGGGGAGTCGTACCCTGAAGTTTTTACTCTAAAACCCTCTTCTATATATGTTATACCTTTTTAACAATTTTAATTAAATTTTGACTCCAAAAACATATTGAAATATGCCAGGGCACACTTGTGAACATTTCCCAACTCATTGGACGTTATGGTTGTTTCTAAACGCAATGACTCTAACACTTCCTAAATAGTTTGAATACATTATTTTAGGCCAATAAAAAGTGATATAAGTCTTAGTTATTTATCTGAGGCTCTAGATTAGGTAACAAAATTTTGGAGTGTTACATTATCCCGTCCTGGGGAACATACGTCCCCGAATGACACTAAATTCTCTATATAGGAAAAGGTTGACTCAAGACTAGAAGACGAACTAAGAACAACAAACAAAATAAAATCATTATGAGTCACAACCCATAAGGGTAACTCATAACTCAAATGAACGCAACACTATGACACTACACATAAAAATTCAAGACACAATTTACCATATATAAGAGCTCAATTTCACAACATGAGGAACTGCCGTCTCAATATCAATATGATCTCAACATAACATCAAGAATAACTTATACGAAAATTCTTTTCAAGTCTCATTAACATTCTCAATATCATTATATTAAAGAAACTATATACATAGTCACAAATAAGTGCAAGTTAAGCAACAGATCATATTTACAATTAAACTCATTTTTAACATGAACCTTTATCATAATTATGCATAGTTTAGCAATTTAATCAAAATTTAGATTAATTCATTTTTTAAAAGAAGATTATTACTAACCTCAATTTTTCTTAGAATTATATGCAAAAATATGAGGATAACAGGCTTTATGTCGTCCTCACCCTACCATCTTTCAGCCTCTACTATGTGGTTTCTCCATAGGACATTTATGGAGTCGACCTATTTTTTTGTCAACTTCTTGAATTTGATAAAGAATTCCCACAGCAATATACTCATAGAAAAGTCTCTCATACACACCTAACCCTCCAATAGAGAAAATGGACACGGGATCAAAAATAAACTTCTTTAGCATAGTGACGTCAAATAACAGATGAACCAAAGATATTTCAGTAGGTAATTTAAACTCATATGCAAATTTTCTGACCCGTTGCTAAACGTCATAGGGATCCACATACCGGGGGCTTGACTTCCCCTTTATTCCTAATCTCATCACGCCTTTCATATGTGAAATCTTCAAAATACACCATATCACCTAATTCGAATTGAAGATCTCTTTGTCTATTGTTGGCAAAGGATTTTTACCGAATATAGACTATTTTCAACATATCCCTTAGCACTCATACCTTATCAAAGGCATCATGGATTATTTCGGTACAAAAGATTGAAGACTCACCAACCTTACACCACCCAACTCGAGACCTACATTGTTTGCCATAGAGTGCTTCAAAAGGTTCCATTGAATTACTCAAATGGTAACTATTATTATATGAGAACTCAATCAAAAGTAGGTGATTGTCCCAATTACCTTTAAAATATATCACACAAGCTCTTAACATGTCTTCTAGTGTTTGAATAGAAGTCCCCGCTTGACCATCCATTTGGGGATGAAAAATTGTGCTAAGCTTCACTTTACTACTCAAACCTTTTTTAAAAGACCTCCAAAACCGAAAAGTGAATTGTGCACCTCTATTTGATATGATGAACAAAGGTTTCCCATGAAGATCATGAAGACTCACAATGTCATCACTATATATTTTTGCATAACCCTGCGTTGAACATGTAGAATTGACTTGGATAAAGTGAGCGGATTTCGTACACCTATCGACAATATCCCTAATTGAGTCATTTTGCCTCCGTGGTTGAGGCCACCCAATAACGAAGTCCATATTAATTTCTTTTCACTTCCAAGTAGGAACACCCATTTCTTTGATTATACCAATAGGCTTTAGATGCTCGGCTTTAACTTGTTGGAAGTTTGGAGCCTGGGATACAAACTCCACTATGTCCCTTTTCAAGAAATCCCACCAATATACCTCTCTAAGATAACGATACATTTTGGTGGTACCCAGATGAATATAATATCGGGAACCATGAGCCTTTTCCAAAACATGGTCCCTTAAATTATCAATACTCTGTACAAATATTCTACCTTAGTACCTTAGCACACTATCCCCTCCTTGGGAGAGTGACTCATTGGACTCACTAAGTACCGATTTCTTCAACTCCATTAATAGTGGATCAACATGTTGAGTAGACTTCACCTCAACCACTAAGGATAATCTCGGAGTTATTATGAACCATAAAACCATTATTTGGAGAATCTTCCAACCGAAAATCCAATCGGAACAATCTATGAACATCTTTTACTAGGTATTTCTTACCTTCCTCCACATGGGACACACTACCATGGTCATACTACTTAGAGCATCCGCAACCACATTGGACTTTCTGGGTGGTAAAGAATACTCATGTTGTAATGTTTCAATATTTCCAACCATCTTCTTTGTCAGAGATTTAACTCCATTTGAGTAAACACATTGAAGACTCTTATGGTCGGTATACACATCCACATGAACACCATACAAGTAATTCCTCTATATTTTCAAAGCAAACGTTACACTTGGTAATTCAAGATCATGAGTTTGATAATTCTTCTGATGTACCTTGAGTTTTCTAGAGGAATAGGCTACTACCTTCCCATGTTGCATAAGGACACAAACCAAACCCACAAGGAAAAAATCACAATATACCATAAAACCTTTGGTACCCTCAAATAAAGTCAACACCGGAGCGGGAGGTCATCCTATCATTCAAAATTTTGAAGCTTCTTTCACATTCCTTTGACCACTCAAATTTAATGCTTTTTTGTGTCAAGGTAGTCAAATGAGAAGGAATGGATGCAACCCCATCCACAAACCACCTATTATACACGAATAAACCCAAGAAACTTCTGATGTCATTTGGAATCAATGTTCTAAGACAACACGGTTTTCTTTGGATCGACCTCTATACCCTCAATGAGATAATTTGACCAAGAAAAGCCACCGATCTCAACAAAAAATAGCATTTGCTATACTTGATAAAAAGTTGTTGTTCCTTAAAAACATTTAATAGCACCCTCACATGGTCCATATGTTAACCTTCAATCTTCGAATATACCAAGATATCATCAGTGAAGACAATCACAAATAAATCTAGGTAATTCTAGAACTCTCCATTGTTATGGTCGGTGGCATTCGTGAGACCAAAGGACATTACTATGAACTCATAGTTACCATACCTAGTTCGAAAATATATTTATGCACATAATCACCTCTCACCCTAATTTGGTGATACCCCGACCTCAAGTATATCTTAAAATGTAGCTTGCTCCATGGAGTTGATCAAATAAATCGTTAATCCGAGGGAGAGGATACTTGCTCTAATAGTAACATTATAGTGTTAACGATAATCAATGCACATACTAAGGGACCCATCCTTCTACATAAAAAATAACACTAGAGATCCCCATGGTAAATACTAGATTTAATAAATCCCTTGTTTAATAGGTCTTTGAGTTGAATCTTTAACTCTTTCAACTCCTCTGAAGTCATTCGGTAAGGACGGATTGAAATTGGATTCATATCCGGTAAAAAGTCAATACAAAAATCTATTTCCCACTTAGGAGAAATTCTAGACAAGTCACCGGGAAAGATTTTTTAGTTGATAATTATGCAAAATTGTACATTAAGGAGATAGTTAAGGTGTCAAGGGTTTCGTTATCTACAATTTTGAATTGGAGTACTCAATTTACTTCAGATTTTTTGAAGGCATTCAAAAAAGGGTTTGGTACTACGGTGAAGCTTAGCACCGCTTTCCATCCTAAAAAACATGGTCAAGTTTAATGTACCACTCAAATAATATAAAACATGTTAATGGTGTGTTTTATATACTTGAAGGGTAATTGGGATTACCATCTGTCATTGATAGAGTTTGCCTACAATAATAGTTACCATTTAAGTATTGCATGGCTTTTTTTGAAGTAATTTTACCTTGAAATCTTACAGATTAAAGGTGTGATGAGGTTTGGTATGATGTTTAAGCTTAGTCCCTGGTATATGGGCTCATATGAAATCATGAAATACGTTGGGAAAGTTGCATATAAGTTAGACTTACCGAATTAGTTGGCTCCGGTTCATTCAGTGTTTCATGTTTTATTGCTCAAGAAGTGCATTGGAGATCAGGTATCCATCATTCGTTTACAATGTTTGGAAGTTGATGAGAACTTTCTTATGAAGATGTTCTAGTTGAGGTTTAAGACTGAAAATTAAAAAGGTTGAGAAATGAGGAAGTAGCTTCCATAAAGGTGTTATGGAGGAATCACTTAGTTGAGGGTGCTAGATGGAGGTCGAAGACGATATGATGTCCTACTATCCTCATTTTTTCCCTTCTACTCGTATTCAATGTTGAGGTAAGTAGTTCCTCTTGAGTTCCTAGTTCTGGAAGTCAAGCGTGCAATATTTGTGTTACATGATTTGCTTATGATTATGCATGTCCTTGTAAGAATTCATGTTTAGTATAAATCGAGTTTCAATGATTTATATGTTCCTTATGTTGTTAATTTTAGTATGATGTTGCATATTTGACTTCATCAGATGAATTAATGAACATGCTATATTATGTTTATTGAGATGACATGTTGTCTCCATAATGTTGACTTCAGCATGATTTTATGGGAAAAGGTAGTTTGTCCTATGAACATGTGAAATGTTGAATTTAATTCAGATTGGGTTGATAGATGTAGTTCTTACTCCCTTTTGTTAAATTTATTATGTTAAGATGGAGCCGAAACTTTCTCCTTATGTGGTAAATTATTTTGATATGTTATGATTGTTCGGCTTCTAGTCTTGAGTCTTTAAATTTCGTAAGGTGTCTAGATCATAAATTGAAGAGGAATTTTCTCAAGGGGGAGATAATGTAACACCCTGAAAATTTAAAGGTAAAACTAGCCTAACATTTGAGTCTTGAAATATACTGCCCTTAGAAGCACTCTTGAACAAATGCCTCAGTCGTATAAGCAAGGAGGAAGTTCACGTGAGGGCTCGAGGCCTACGAAAGTCCTCTACTTACTGTACAAGTAACTACTTGAGTTTCATCAGAAAATTATGGCAAGTAAGAAGTCCACGTAACGGTCCAAGGAGCATGGAGGACCCCGCTGCACGTGGAGAGCCCCACGTGCCGGCTGCCTTAGTTCAACTTTATCCTTGTAAACTACTGCTCGTGTAGACCCTCGTGGACATGACTTAGCTTTTAAAAGATTAAGGAACAAGTCTAAGGGAGGGTCCACGACTTCTAGACCACCCCAATGACCTTAAAATCTTCCTTGGACTTTGCCTTTTAGTTTTATATTTGGAAAGTCCATGGGGGTAAGGGGCGGTTTCTTTAAAATTATTCTTAAGTCCTATTTTAAATGTTTATATTTTATGCTAGTTTTAAATTAATATATAAGGTATTTTAAGTCATGAAACACCCAATCAAAAACATTTTTGCAAAGACCCAAATAAAAATAAAAGTTCATCTTCCTCAAATTATTTCTCTTTAAAACCCAAAGAATAAGAAGATTTAAGTTGAAGCTTGGGCTGCAAAAATTAAAGGGTTTTTTCGTCAAATTGTTAATGGATACATCATCTAGGTATAGTAGTTTTCATCATTGGGTATATTCTACCCAAAGATCCCCTTCAAAGCTTGATTTTCAAACTTCCAAGTTCCGTACTTTCAAGTGTTTGATTCTACCAATGTGGGTTTCATTGAAAATAAATGGTTAGATTATGTTGGGTTATTATTGAATTGAATATTTATGGTTCAATTTTTGTAGGTCTTTAATCTTAATAAGGGTTAATTGAATTTATAAGAATGTAAATGGGTGTTGTTTGAAATAATTGAATTGTATTATTACCCATATTTAAAGTAGAAATTATAGATGTTGGGTTGAAAGGAATTCATAATTCTTGATGTTTAAATTATGAGAATTTGTACATGAATGTGATAATTATCTATGTGCTTCAAGATTTATGCTGATAAAGAAAATCATATGACTATGGTGTAATTGTGGTATTGATTGAAAGATCGTTCTCCTATATACCCTTACACATTTTTATGCATGAACTACGATGACTATGGTTATCTTGTTGTTCTGAATGAAATGTTATTTTCATGAACACACTATGAATATGATGCAAAAAGTTTACTCACAAATTGACGATTCTAAGGTTGAAATGACATTCTCACCTAATGAAATTATGAGGTATTATGATACCATGTTTGTTAGAGTTCCTAGTATATTTTTTTTATGAACATGAACTTAATTAAAAACTAACAAGAATGTCAAAGGGAATTATGCTTCGCACCGAGTGGATTTGAATATGAGATGGAAGGTTTTACGTTAGAAATTTCGGCTTTCAAAAGTAAGTTGTCTCATGAAATGGAGACCTTTTACTTTAGTAAGTCCGAGTTTCTAGTACAAATCTCCTTATCCTATAACTATGTTCCCACATAAGTGTTTATCTAGTGAATCAACCTAAAATATAATATATGAAAGTTCTACCTTAGGCAAGTAGGATACCTCTTTTTTGTGTGGGGCTAAGACAACAATTCCATGTATCTCACATGGTTTATGTAGGATAAGGCTAAATTTCCTATACGACAAGAATATGGATTATGAAAAGAAAATAAACTATAACTACGACTTCTTAAGAGGTACGACTTAGTATGAATTATGACTGTATGATACGTATTGTTTTTAGGATTGACTTTACTTGATACAAGTTATTAACATTAATGTTTCCTTGTATATGAGTATTAGATATAGATGAGGTTATGGTATGATATGTATGATGTTGGTGACCTAATATAGGTAGTTAATTTTTTGTATGATTATAGGATCTTCCCTATGTATTGTACAAGTATAGCTGTCGGTAACTTATGATATGGTTTGAATTTTGTTTCTTCACAAATGTGTATAATGGATTTTAAACTTGATAAATGTTTGATTTTTACTAAATGCCCTTTATGAGAATGTTTTGAGGATTTTTATGCATATATACAGTACTTAGCACTTTTGTGCTAACCCATTTTTTTTAGAATTTTATAAGTGTAGATGCAGGTCATTGAGGTGTGCTTATATCTTTGAGTAAAACTTGGATTTATTCTATCACTCTTTTTGTGAGTCATCATGTTTTGAGGACGGATTGTTCATTTCTAGTTCCTATCTTACTTCCAATTTTCAAGACGATTTTTAAAGGGTTTCTACCCTAAGATTGTATTGTATTGTATTAGATAGTTCATTGAGATATTGTTTAGTTGGTTTATGTAATATTCCTAAAACAAATAGGTTGCACTAGAGCTTCACATGTTTCTCATGAGTTAATTATGTGTTAAAATGATTAATAATGATGTTAATAGGTAGTTTATGAAATTTGGTTATGTTTGGAGGTCATACGTCCAAGCACATCCATGACGTTCGAAAGATGTGCCTTGGAATGTGCTTGTGTGCCCCTGTATGTTTTTGCAAGTTTTTACGTTTTTATTTTATTAAAATTATGTGAGGGGACCCTAGGACCTAGATGACCATGTATAGTAGTTCAACTTCCAGGTAAGACTCCACCTAGGATCCACAGGGGGTCCTAGAAGAGGACCTAAGATTTCGCAACAAAGCTACAAAGAACTAGGCTATCAACGCCCCTCTCATATGGATTGTAAGCTCAAAGACGCATCATTGGGGGGAATAGATCCACCATTTGTGGTGGGATATTAACTGTTTTTCTGGCCAGCCTCAGTCCCAATCGACGCCCTAGCATGATGGGCCATGCATTAGGCAACGCCAGTAGCAAGGGTTCATCGATGGTGGTCCTGAAAAGCTGTCAAGAAATTTGTCAAAGCATGGGATGTTTGGTAAATTTACCTAAAGAGTATTGTGAATCATGGATGAGTTTTGTGTCGATAAGGTATTTTAAGTTAGTTTAAAGTCTTCCCCCTAATTTAGACATCATTTTAAAAAATCCAAAACCCCTCCCTCAAGAAAGACTCTCCCAAACTCCATAGAAGCTAGAACTAAGAGAAGGGATAGAAGGTCCGGTTTTGGATGTTTTATTCATAATTTTTCATGGGTTTCTTATCATTGAGGTATGGTAGTCATCCTTGAACCTTCTTTCATTCAAGGAGCAACTTCTAAGATATTTCAAAAAGGGTTTTAAACTATCACTATTTTATTCCTTGACCCTAAGTATGGGACTTTGCATAAAAATGTTTTAGTGATTCATATGAATTGTTTTTAATGTTATATGGTGATATAAATTTAAAAACAACAATAAACCATCTTGATGATTATTATCAACTGATGGCTTATGAAGTGGGTTTAATGCCTTTAGCTAGATAATGTTAGAGTTGAGTTTCTTTGGATTTATTTTCGGTTAGATATTTCCTATTAATTCTATGTTATGTTTCTTTGGTTAAATATTGATGGAAGGTGGTGAAAGATTGGATAAAGTGTAAGTTTCTCTACTTTGTATATTTTTTATTGAAAAGTTCTTGAGTTTTATGGTCCACCTTTTGTGGAGGTGTTTACTTGAAGTATGTGAATATGAATTTTTAAGATTATTGTAGTATGGCCATGAAGTCTTGATATGTGAAGTAAAGTGATGATGTTGATGTTCATGTTGACATTCTATATGAAACTTGGATTGCATAGGTTGTGTAGATGTCTAAATGAATAATGTATGTATTTGAAGCATGGTAGTGTGTGAAATGGGATGGATGAATATGTAATCATGATTAGATGTCAATGTATGAAAATTGTGATTATGTGAAAGGTGTACTCACATGTACACACTCTCACACACATTTTAAATAAATGAATGAAACTAAAGAATGTGAACAAGGTATTGTAGGGGACACTCATCGTGAGTGGAGATGAAGTGTCTAGATCATTTCCTACTCTTCGTAAAAGACTATATGAATGAAAAGGGGAGTTTTGGGGTGAACACTCTTTGTTAGTTGAGATGAAGTGTTTTGTAGCAACCTTACCATTCCAAAGAGCTTTCTATGATAGGTTAGAGGATGAACACTCTTCGTGAGTGGAGATGTGGTGTCCAATAGTTAGCCCTTGACATTTATTAATGAATGTATAAGAACCCTTGTGGGAGTTATATATTCTTAGCACCGAGATGATATGAAGAAGGGGTGGCTACAGTTTGTGAGTTGAGATATTGTATCAAATGTACCCCTCTAAATGAGTACTCTTCGTTAGTAGAGAATCTATACGCCCAAATAGGTATAAATGTTGGACATTACATGTAAAGGCTAAGAGAATGACCATACAGTAGGGAAGTTGGGATTCCTCATCAGGTAGGGTTTAATACCGGGATTCCATGTCTAACTCATGGTCTATATCGATTAAAGTTGTCCCCGACAAAGAATATAATGAAATGAGTCTTCTAAAGAGTGTACTGCTAAGGGATGGTGATGGTATGGGATGCTATTTATCCATTGCATGAGTATGCACTAGTGGAGTCTTGGTGTGTCTTTATATGAAATACTTTAATTAGTTATTCCATTATGTAAATCAGTTATGTAACCTACTGTCTAATGTTAAGAAATAATGTTAAGATTATTTCTTGTATATTGATGTTTATGGGAGATGAATGTGGTGTGCCTAAGTCTATTGAACCCTCAAGGAGCACATTATGCGAGTAGTAGTATGGGATGCTACATCCACATTGCCCTTTGTGTGAGTTGTAAGTCTACTTGGAGAAGGTCACTTATGTAAAGTCCTTAGATGTAAGTATGTTTTCTTCAATGTTTTGGAGTAGCGTGTTGACTTGTTATCCATGCGACGTAAAATTAAAATGGGTAGTCGTGAGGATCACTTGGATGTGCACTGAAGGGAATGTATGAGAATTTCCTTCATGTCTCACCTTAATGATCCTTAGTATAACCTTAACTAAAGAAAATTCAATGGAAATGAGGTAACTATGAGTTGGTAAGGAATTTGTTCACTATAATGTTTCCTTTAGTTCACTGTAATGTTTTCTAGAAGTTCACTGTAATGTGCCTTTCATGCTATAATTAAGGAAGTTCTTTTCAATGTTGTAAATGATGATTTATATGCTATTTGACTTCTATATGCATGAATGTTTTACCTAATTTGCATGAAAGTTTATTTCTTCTAAAATATCCTCTTTTGCATGTTTTTGCATAATGCCATACTTAATACAATGTTTGTACTAAGCCAAAACTTTTTTATACTCTACAAGTATAGGTTGGAGGCAAGTTTAAGAGTAGATTGCAAGCTTGGGAATTGAGTCTCTCAAGACTATGTATGTCCTTATATATTGACGGCATAGTCATTGTTTCTTTCATTTTTCCTTAAGACTTGTATTAGACATATATTTTTGTTCAATGTAAAAGGTGTGTCCCTTTGATATTTAAGTCGTGTCTTTAAGTTGGCTTATGATGACGAGATTACACTGTCGTATTTATGAAAGATATTTTCATCATATTATTAATATAGTGGAATATTTTAATTTCACACTACTTTTTATGTCTTATGAAACGAATGATAGCTAGAAGGCTAGTACAAAACCTCCGAAGGGTCAAGTACGCAATTGTTCCAACGTAAGGGTTGCCCATCTTCTAGGGGTACTTTTAGATCGTACCAAGCTTGGAATCAGAGCATGAGGATATGGGAAATAATTTAGAGTCTAATGTCCTACAGGACACGTCACTAGCGTCTTGTTCATCGGCGTGAGTAGCGACACACCCATGAGTGAGAGCCTATAAGGCTATAGAAGTTTAACTATCTTTACTATTCTAGTGTTGTGCCACAGAGTTGAGTTCTATAAGATGTCTTTCTCAAACACTCTTCATGTGTTTATAGGACATGAAATAAATAAGGACACACACTAAAAAGGAGGACATAGGATTAGATAATGAGAGGATCCCTCCCCGTGGTGAAGAAATCCTTATAGTTAGCCAAGTGGAAATGAATGAGGAGTGACCCCCTCAAGTGCCTCAAAAACCACAAAGACCTTATGTTCCCCCTATGCCCCCGAGGTCCTCAAGCTCCCTTTGTTTAAAGGTATATGACGAATGTGGGGATAAGGGTTGCTCATATGTATTTGACCAGGCACATGACGACTCAAGCTCAAGACATCACTAATAATTTGGTTGCCAAAGATAACACAAGGACGTGGACCACAACCCAATGCAAGTACTCCCACTTTTAAAATTTAGAATTTAATGAGGATGAACCCTCCTGATTTTCATGGCACCACTAAGGTGGATGAAGATTTACAAATATTCTTGGATGAGGTGTTCAATGTGGTGGATGCTATAGGTGTGACTCCTCGAGATAAACCCGAATTACCTACTTATAAACTCAAAGATGTGTCTCAAGTGTTGTTTGATCAATTGAGGGATGCCAGACCCTTAAGGGAAGGTCCGATAGATTGTGAAGTGTTTAAAGTGTATTTTCTTAATAGGTTCTTCCCCTGAGAATGTAGGCATAAGCAGATGGTAGAGTCCATGAACCTTCGTCAAGGGGGAATGAGTGAATGAGTAGTCTCTCATATTCACCCAACTCTCTGAGTATGTCCTAAGCATAGTATCCAACACTAGGGATAGGATAAACAAAATTGTGATGGATGTGTCTAGCTTGGTAAATTAAGAGTGTCGTACGTCAATGCTCCTTAATGATATGGATATCTCTATGCTCACGATATATGCTCAACAAATTGAAAAGTCTAAGCTTAGGGATAGGAATAGGGATGGGAGGAGGCCTAGGGTGGAAGAACCAAGTAAACCCAAACCTAAAAAGAGGTTTTACCAACAAAATACTTTCTTGGGGAATAAGGATAGATCTCCTAAAGAAAATACCCAAGGTGGTGGTCATGCTTTTGAGAGGTCTATCTGTGTTACTGGTGGGAAGCAACACTTCGGTAAGTATCTTGCCGCAAAGGCTGGTTGCTTTGGATGTGATAGTAAGTTTCACAAGATAAGGTATTGCGCCAACCTCAACGCAAATGGGATGGAGGTGGACTAAGCCCCTAATGGTGGTCCAGATTATAATGCTCCAAGGAAGAATCATTTCTTTGTACTCGGGACTAAGCAAGGAACTAATCCGGAATGAAAGCCCCAATAAGTCTTAATTCTTAATGATGGTTATTTTTATGTAATAATATGAGTTTGTATCGTCTTATCTCTTATATTGTCATGTATTCTTGATAAGATTGCTTGAAAAATGAATTGTTGAATTTATGCATGCTTCACTGTAAGTGTCTTGGTGATCATTGTAAGAAATTTCAAAATTTTATTAAAATGCATTTTCATTAACAATGACTTAAATTCGTGTATAAATGATGTCCATGAGCATGCCTAATGTTGGAAAATGTAGTCAATCCATAAATTAAGAAATGAGTGTGTGATTTGAATTGTGGTACTTGTTCCAAATTGCTTGCGTTACTTGAGAATGGTTAATGGTATGAAGTTGATGCTCCTTGTGAGTTCGTTGTATTGACTATGATTTATTGAGATTTATTTTATGTTTTATTTTCTTCTAGTTGTGTCCTTTATTTTTTTGAAAGTGTTCATTATCATTCGAGGATGAATGTTGTTCCAAGTGGGGGAGAATGTAACGTCCCTAAAACGAACTATGTGGAACTAGAGCTTCACATGTTTTTCGTTGTGTTATTATGTTTTAAAATTATTAATAATGATATTAATAGGTAGTGTATGAATTTTCTTAATGTCTAAAGGTCAAACTTAAAATAACGTCCATGACATTAGGATGATATGCATTGGATTGTTCTTGTGTGTTCTTGTATGTTTGGAAACTTTTACACGTTCGTTTTTATTGAATAGGATGTTAGCGAACCTTAGGACCTAGATGACCATTTATAGGGGTTCAACGTCGGGGTAATACTTCACCTATGACCCACAAGGGGTCCTAGATGAGGACCCAAGATTTGGCAAGAAAATTGCCAAGAAATAGGCAATCGACGCTCCTCACCTACGGATGGTGAGCTGAATGACACCGCGTTGTTGGTGGACATAGCTCAACCCTTAGTGGTGGGAGCTTAAACCCCCTTGTTTCAAGCCTCAGTACCAATTGACGCCTTAGCATGACAGGCCATCGACCAGGCGATGCGTAGTAAATACGGTTCGTCGATGGTGGTCCCGAAAAGCTGTTAAGAAATTTGTCAAGGCTTGGGGTGTTTGGTAAACTCACCCCAAGTGTTTTGTGAAGCATGGATGATTATTTTAGGTTATTTAGGGTATTTTAAATTAGTTTAAAGTCATATACCTAATTTTAGACTTTATTTTCAAAAAGTCAAAACCCCTCCCTCAAGAAAGAATCTCTGAAACTCTGAGAAGCTTGAACTCAAGAAAGGGCTGGTAGGCCAGATTGTGGACGTTATCTTCGTCAAATTTTTGTGGGTTTTTTCTCATTGAAGTATAGTATTCATCCTTGAACATTATTTCATTTAAGGAGTCACTTCTAAGATTTTTCAAAAAGGGTTAGCAACCCTAACTTCTTTATTCTTTGACCCTAATTATGGGTCTTTACATAATAATGTTTTAATGATTAAATGAATTGTTTCTACTTTTAACAATTTTTTTAATCGTCAAAACCCCAATGAAACCATGTTTTTGGTTACTATCAAGTTTTGTCTGATGAAGTGGGTTTAATGCTTTTAGCTAGATAATGTTAGAGTTGAGTTTCTTTGGATGTATTTTGGGTTAGCTACTGCCTGTTCATGTTATATTATATTTCTTTGATACAATTTTGATGGAAGTTGATGAAAGCTTAGATAGTGTAAGTTTTTCTATTTTTGTATAGTTTCCATTGAAACGTTCTTAAGTAGTATGGTCAACCTTTGGTGGCGGTGTTTACTTGAAGTATGTGAATATGTATTTATACGTGTATTGTGAATATGGACATTAAGGCTTGATATGTTAAGTAATGTGATGATGTTGATGCTCATGTTGTATGTTATATGAAGTTTTAATGGTGTCGGTTGTGTAGAATGTTTCTAAATGAAGAATGTTTATATTTGAAGCATGCTAGTGTTTGAATGTGATTGATGAAGATGTAAGCATGATTAGAATTAAATGTGAAAATGATGATTATGTGAAGGGTGTGATCACACGTATATACTCACACATACTTGAAATGAATGAATGAAGCTAAAGAATGTAAATAGGCGATTTGAGGGTGGACACACTTCATGAGTATAGATTAATTGTCTAGATAATTTCCTACTCTTCCTAAGAGACTTAATTAATAAAAAGGGTAGTTTTGGGGTAAACACTCTTCCTGAGTTTAGATAAAGTGTTTAGTAGTAACCTCACCATTCCCGAGAGCTTTCTAAGATAGGTTAGAGGATGGACACTATTTGTGAGTTGAGATGTGATTTCAAATATTATCCATTGATCTTTAGTAATGAATGTGTAAGACTCAATGGAGGAGTTATGCTTACTACCGAGATGATATGAAGAAGGGGTTGCTACACTTCATGAGTTGAGATGTTAAATCCATTGTACCCTTGAGATGAGCACCCCGCGTTAGTAAAGAATGACTACTTTGAAGCAATGTCCTTATGCCTTAACTATTCTCCCTCATAGGTATAGATATTGCAGATTTTGTGTAAAAGCTAAGAGAATGACCCTACCCTAGGACAGTGGGGATCCATCATCCGGTAGGGATTAATTTTGGGATTCCATGTCTAGATATCATGGTAATTGTCGGTTAAAGATATTCCCTACAAAAATGCAATGAACTCATTCTGGAAAAGAGTGTACTACTTAAGGATGGTGGTGGTATCTATTCATTGCCCGAGTAGGGACTCAAAAGGGGAGTCATGGTGTATCTTAATAAGAAATGCTTGAATGAGGTACTATGTTATGTAAATAATTTATGTAACCTGATGTCTATTGTTAATAAAAATTGTTAAGATTATGTCTTGTATGTAAAAGTCGATGAGAGATGAATGTGGTGTGGCTAAGTCCTTGGAATCCTCAAGAAGCACATTGTGGGAGTAATAGTATGGGATTCTACTTCCACATTGCTTTTTGTGTGACTTGTAAGTCCACTTGGAGAAAGTCACTCATGTAACGCCCTAAAATATATGTATGTTCTTTAATGTTTTGGGTTCGAGGGTTCACTTATTACCCGTGCGAAGTAAGGTTATAATGGGTAATCTTGAGGATCATGTTTGTTTTTATTGAAGGGATAGTATGTGTGGTTCCTTCTTTCTTTATAACAGTTTGAAAATCGAAGATGTGTTCTTTAGTCTATCATAAGTGTCATTAGGTTTAGACAATGTTTTAATGTACATTTAATGAATATTAGTTATTTAGGTAACTCTAGAAACCACAACGTCCAAGAACGTTCATGACGTTCGGCAACTAGTTCAATGAGGTACTAGTGTGTCTTATACTACTTTACTAGCTTTTAAAAGCCGAAAAATGATGAAAAATAGTGGAAGGGTGTATAACAGGTATTTAATTTGATTCATAGTCGAAACATCTGGCACTACTCCACAAGGACCAAACAAGGGCTCTTTAGGAGGACCCTAGCATTTTGGGGTCAAAGACTGTCTGGGCAGTGTGCACCACCTAAGGGAATCAACGGGGTGTAATTTGATCAACGGGGCGTAAATTCCATCCATCGACCAATAGTTAGACATTTTGGCTATTATTCCATTTGGACCAATCTCCGAATCAAATGACGGAGTGCAACATGGAGTGGGAACAATGAGCGTCGACTCACAACACCATTGATCGGGGTCTCGTCTGTGAGGGCTATGATTTTCTGCACGTTTTTAATTCGGTTATATGAATTAATTAGGTTCATAGTTACATTTTTTGGGTTTTAGTAGGTCTAATTAGGTTTGTTAATGACCTATATAAAGACCCTAACCTCATTAGACTAACTTAAACTCATAATTCCCAAACTCAAAACTCTATTCCTTCTCTCTTGTTTCTCTCTCTAGTGAAGAACTCCATTGAAAACCAAGCAAGGGAAGTGTTTAGGGATACAAAGTGTCAATTTCTTCCATAAATCTTCATCGATTATTATGGTATGGTATCTATTTTATCTTTGAGACCTCTTTCCTCAAAAGGTTCTATCAAATTGATTTCAAAAGTTGGCTTTCAAGTGGGTTTCATCCAATCTGGAAATTAATGTTATGAATTGATTTGCATATCATTTCTTTTGGATATTATAAATAGATCAACATGTATTCTAACTTAATAATTATATATATTGATGAATTGGTCTAGTGTGGAGGATGACATTTACCCCTCACCGTGGGTTGTGATCCAGATGTCAATTGAATAATGTTTGTTCAATTGAATTTGTTTTTGGTTGAATTACTATACTATGATGTTGTCGTATCAAACATGAATAATGTAAGATGAATTATTGTACTATCATTCTAGTTCTTGAGTGATTGATTAGATTATGACTTTGATTTATGTCTCAATTTCTTAAGTTAGGAACTAGTGTTGTATTATGACATAGTGATTCAATTAGCATTATTATCTTGTTTATTATGGATATATTATGATACTACACCCTAATTGGGTTAAATTAATAGTTGGTGGTAATACCTTGATGATGAAATATGAAGGAGACATGGTAAGTCTTGTGATCCCTATTCTTTACTTCATTTATGGTAAATTGTTATTAAGTCATGATGTTGTATTGGAGTATGCCTTATATTAGGATTTATAGGGTTGGCATATGTTGAATTAAAATATCTTTACTATGTTTTGTGGTGTGTTTGCTAAGATGTAAACGTTATAAGGATGGTGATTATTTACGAATGTGCCTTATCATGTTATGAATATGTAAATGTGCTTACCTCACTTATATAAATTATAATGAAAGGACAATATTCATTCAATTCTTATTGATCAATGATGATTATGATTTTTACACAAGGGTTAAACCCTATGACTTACATTAAGATATGATGGTTCATAAAGACATTCAATAACGGACTCTAGATTAGCACTGAGTGAACTAGAGTGAAGAGTGTCCCTTCCCACATGGGCAAGGTCGGATCACTAATGTAATCTTAAAATTGGAGACTATAATGCATGTAGCATAAAGAGGATCCCAACTATATCTCCTAGTTCATGAACTATGTTGCCCCCGTATGAATACTAGATGGTGCATCCATGTAGTTGGTATATTCATATTTTGGTACTACCTTGGCAAGTATTCCGCCTTCTTTTGGGGTAGTGTTCCATGACAGCGGATTCCACATTAGCTCATGTGGTTGATATCGGTTAGGGTTGGATGTTCCCAATAGTTAAAATGAATTAAACGAATGAACTCTAACTAGTATAACCTATGGAATTTAGCTTAATCTAAGTAGAGGTATGGGACTTTACCTATACAATGCACTAGTTAGCCTTAAGGGAAGTCTAAGGAGGATGTTGTTATGCATGTATATGCTTGTAAATGAAAATGATATATACATGATGATCTTACATGTTAATGATAATCTGTGATGTTAATTAATCTTATGAATATGTTTTTGGTCTTTAATGGTAAAGTATGATATTATGTCCTTTGATGTTATGCTATGTGAAATGGGATGTTGGTCATTATTCTTGCTGAGTTACTTGATTCAGTAAGGTTATGGGACTTTTCTTAGTCATTGCACTTGTTGACTTGATAAAAGGTCATGGGTAATTGTCTTACATGGGTTATATTATAATGAACTTTGATTCATGCTTTTGGTTATTTATAACTTGATGATAGAGTTACTTGGTTATGTAATCATTTATATGATATGCATGTTGACTTGACTTGATTTTGTTCGTATTGTGATGAACATGCCTATGAATTAGTGAAAATGTCTTATTGATTGGTATGGTCTTGTTGAATTTGCATATAGGCTTTCAAACTAAATTACATACATATGGAATGTCCTTTTTAGCATGTTTTCATGATGTGCTGGCATATGGTCTCATACTTAGTACAAGTGGTGTACTAACCTCATTGCTTCCTTTTCCCTAACATTTTTGGTTCCGGTAATTGAAAGTCTTTTGGAGACGACTTGAAGAAGACTTGTATCGCTTAATCATCCAAATAGGGTAGGTCCTCACTTTTTGAGGGCGATGCCACTATCAAGCCTATAATATTGTTTTCATATTCAAGACTCTTATGTTCTTTCTTTTATTTGGACACAAAACATTGTATGACCTATATGTGGTCTCTTTTCATTGATGTATGGGCTAGGCCAAATTTGATATACTCCTATTAGATGGTTATGAGATGAGACATATTTGAGATTATGTTATGTCCTATATATCTATGTGAAATAAAATAAAAACATTAAGTAATCTTCATTACGAAGGGTCTATGTATAATCGATATATATATATATATATATATATATATATATATATATATATATTTATGTAGAGGTCTATTTAAGCCTCAATGTAGAAATAGTAAAAAAATTTAAATTTCCGCAAAATTTGACCTATGAGTGTAATTATTTAAGATAAGAGGCTAGTCTTAGTTCTCAAAGAGGACGTCGATGCCGATAATGTCTAGGGGGTATTCCGAATGTGTCAAACTTTGTATCAGAGCATATGGTTGAATATCTTTAAGTCAATGTCTATGTCAACCACGTCTATATAGGTTCGTATTCATAATTGTGAAGCGCACCACACTTATGAATAGGAATCTATGTGATGCTAAGGAAACTCTCACTTTTTTGGAAGTCCAATATCGTGCCTCTAGAGTTTAGCTCTACGTGTTTTTGCATCTAATCCTTTTGTTGGGACTATAGGAAATGAAAACTCAAAGGAATGCGGCACGAAGACTAGAGTAAGAGATTTCCAATGCGAGATCTCCTTCCTGTGGTTATCAATTCACTCCTTTTGATGAAGATATGAATTATGACAAATCTCCGATCGATCCTCCTCCTTTAGCAGATAGTGCTCTAAGGACTGCTCTTTCCAAATGGCACACACCATTAATACTCAAACACAAGCCACTACTACCCAAGCTCGAGCCATGATTGCCCAAGATAATCGGGATGTTGTACCCCGAGCAAATAAATAAGTTCCTACATGGCCTCTCGTAGAAGGGATTTGACTAGGATGAATACCTCTAATGTCTATGGGTTCGAGGTTGAAGAAGACCCCCAAGAGTTATTTGATAAATCTTTAAGATACTTTATTTGATGTCTTTGTCTACTAGTGAGAAGGTCCAGTTAGCCACTTTCAAACTCAAAGATGTGTCCGAAACATGGTATGTCCAATGAAGGGACAATAGGCCGTTAAGGGGTGGACTTGTGACTTGGGAAGTGTTCAAGAATGCTTTTCTTGATAGATTCTTTCCTAGGTATAAGAGCGAAGCTAAAGTGGTGGAGTTTATCAACCTTCTTCAAGGATGTATGAATGTTCTTCAATAATCCTTTACATTTACTCAATTGTCAAAATATGCTCCTTCATTGGTTTCTGACCCTAGGGATGAAATGAACCATTTTGTGATAGGAGTGTCGGATGACTAGCAAGAAGAGTGTCATTCGCCTATTTTATATGACAATATGAATGTTTCTCATCTCATGGTTCATGTTCAACAAAAGGAAGATACAAGGGCTAATATATAGAGTACATATTCTATGATGGCAAGATCTTTTGATGGTTGTTCTTCTAAGAGTAGGCTTGAGATTCAAGACATGCGTAGATCAAAGAAGAGGGTGTCTACTAAAGTTCCTTCCAATTTCTCTGAGGCTCGTAATGATAGGGTGTCTAATCATAAGCCTAAGAGGGGAAGAGACACTAGTTCTCCAAACAAGAAGCCAATTTATGGAAAGTATGGCTAGAAGCATTATGGTGATTGTCTTAAGGGGATGGAAAATTGTTATAGATATGGAAAAAGTAGACACGAGGTTTGAGATTTCCCATATTTGAGGGGGAAAGTCAAGGAGAGTGGACAAGCAAGTTGTTCTAATGATTCTCCAAAGAAGAATCACTTCTATGCTCTCCGCTCTAGGGGTGAGAAAGAGACTTCTCCCGATGTGGTGACTGGTATTTTGAAATTTTTCTCTATTGATTCATATGCATTACTTGATCCAGGCGCTATTTTATTTTTTATTACTCCCCTGTAAGATTCGAAATTCGGTATCTTACCATACATTCAAAATGAACCTTATATGGTGTCTACCCGGTTGGGTGAGTCGGTTTTCGCCAAAAGGGTGTAAAGAAAATGTCCTGTAATATGGCCTGATAGAGTTAATTATGTTGAACTAGTAGAACTCGGTATGTTTGATTTTGATGTCATATTGGGTATAGATTGGTTGCATGCTTGCTTTGCGTCTATAAATTGTAAAACAAGGGTGGTGAAGTTTAACTTTCCAGATGAGCCCGTTTTAGTGTGGAAGAGGGGAAACTCTATTCCTAGAGGTCGTATCATTTCTTATTTCAAAGCTTGTAAAATGATATCTAAAGGGTGTTTATACCATAATGCAAGAGTCCAAGATTTAGACATTGAAATTCCTCCAATTGAGTCGGTCCCCGTATTGAGGAAATTTCTATATGTCTTACCTAATTATATCCCTAGTATTCCTCGCGAACGGAAAATTGATATTAGTATCGACTTGTTACACGATATGAATCCCATTTCAGTTCCTTCTTATCGGATAGCTTTGGTCGAAATGAAAGAGTTGAAGGCTCAACTCAATGATTTAGTTGAGAGGCTTCATTAGACCTAGTATTTCTCCATTAGGTGCTCCGGTATTGTTTGTGAATAAGAAACATGGGTCCCTTAGGATGTGCATTTATTACCGCAAACACAATAAAGTCATTATTAAGAAAAAGTATCCTCTTTCTTGGTTATATCATCTCTAGTGAGAAAGTTGAGGTTGATCCAAGGAAAGTCGAGTGGTTGAAAAATTGGCCTAGACCATTGAATCTGACAAAAATTAGGAGTTTTGTAGGCTTAGCGGGTTATTATCGGAGGCTTGTGAATTGTTTTGTATCCATTGCATCTCTCTTGACTACTTCGACCCTACAGATTAAGAAATTTTAGTGGTCCGAGGCATGTGAAAGAAGTTTCCAAATCTTGAAAGATAGGCTTACATTCACTCTATTGTTGACATTACCGGAGGGTAAAAAGGTCTTCGTTGTATATTGTGATGTATTGCGACTTAGTTTAGAGTGTGTGCTTATGTAATATGAGAAAGTGGTAGACTATGCGTCTAGACAACATAAGGTGCATTAGAGGAACTATCCAACTCATGATCTTGAATTAGCGGTCGTGATATATTCCTTGAAAATATGGAATCATCATTTATATGATGTTCATGTTGATGTGTATACCGATCACAAGTCTCCAATATGTGTTTGTTTAACAAGAGTTGAATCTCCAACAAAAAAGGTTGTTGGAATTATTGAAGGATTACGACATTAGTGTTCTCTATCACCCCGACAAAGACAATGTAGTTGTGGATGCTCTATGTCATATGACCATGGGTAGGATGTCTCATGTAGAGGAATCCAACAAAGACCTAGTAAAAGATGTTTATAGGTTGGCTAGATTGGGCGTAAGGTTGGAAGTTTATTCGAATGGAGGTTTTATGGTCCATAATAACTCCTAGTTATCTTTGGTAGTTGAGGTGAAGTCCAAACAACACCTTTATCAACCATTGATGTTGTTGAAAGAATCGTTTCTTGGTTAGCTTAATGAGTCATTCTCCTTAGGGGTTATGGTGTCTTTAGGTATCAAGGAAGGTTGTGTGTTCCCAATGTAGATTGTTTGAGGAACCGGATCTTTCAGAAAGATCATGGGTCTCGTTATTCCATTCATCTGGGTACGACAAAGATGTACGATGACCTTAGAAAAGTGTTTTATTGGGAAGGTTTGAAAAAGGACATAGAAGAATTTGTTGCAATGTTTCCAAATGGCCAACAAGTTAAAGGCGAACATCAAAAGCCGGGTGGTTTACTACAAGATATCCAAGTTACTAATTGGAAGTAGGAAGACATCAATATGGATTTTGTGTTATATTTTCCTCGGACAAAAAATCAATATGACTCTATATGGGTGGTTGAAGATACGTTCACCAAATCCACTCATTTCATTCCCATCAAGTCTACATCTTTGGTGAAGGATTATGCAAGGATCTTCATAGATGATATTATGTCTCTCCATGGTATTCTGTTGTCCATCATATCCTATATGTGTGCACAATTCAAGTATAGGTTTCGGAGGTCATTCACAGAAGGTTTGGGTACAAAGGTGAGGTTAAGTACCGCTATTTATCCCCAAACCGGATGGTCAAGCGGAGCATACTATACAAGCCCTTAAAGATATGGTTAGGTTTTGTGTTATTGATTTCAAGGGGAATTGGGATAACCTTTTGCCTTTGGTGGAGTTTGCTTACAATACTAGCTACCATTCATCTATATCTATGGCTTCATATGAAGTCTTATACGGTAGGAGGTGTAGGTCTCCTACTGGGTTGTTTGAAGTGGTTAAGTCTTCACTTTTGGGTCCCGATTTGATTTATAAATCTTTGGAGAAGGTTCATATCATAGGAACCGGTTGCAAACAGCTTATAGTTGGCAAATGACTTATGCCAATAATAGGAGAAGAGATTTAGAGTTTAGAGAAGGTAATAAAGTGTATTAAAAAATTTCGCACATTAAAGGGGTGGTTAGATTTGGCAAGAAAAGGAAGTTGAGTCCTTGTTATGTGGGTCACTATGAAATCATGCAAAGGGTTGGTAAGTTTGCCTATTAATTAAGGTTGCCTAGTGAATTGGCTTCGATTCATCCGGTTTTCCATGTTTCTATGCTTAAGAAGTGTATCGGTGATCTCGAGTAAATTCTTCCTATTGAGGGTCTTGGTTTGAAGGATAACCTATCTTATGAGGAAGTTCCTATTCATATTCTTGATAGACAAGCAATGAAATTGCCGAACAAATAGGTGGCTTGTATAAAGGTATACTGAAAGAATCACCTAGTTGAGGGTGCAACATGGGAGGCCGAGGACAACATGAAGTCCTGTTACCCTCATCTATTTGATAACTAAGGTTAGTAGTTTTTAGTAATAATAAAAATAATGACTTAAATGATGTTTCTTGATTTTTGGTGAAGTTTTACTAAAATGTGCAATTTTTATGTCATTATAGTGAATTATAGTGAAATTGTGCATTTGTACTTGAAGTTTTGTAAATTTTCTTGTTTTTAGTTATGTTGTGCATTTTGTTATGGTGAGTCTTTTTGAAATGATATGTGGCATGTTTCTAAGTTAAGATATGCCATAATTGTCTCATGTATGAAATATTGGGATCATGTAGTTGTTGTGAGAAGGAAATTCCTCTTAATGTGATTTTGACCCTTATGTGTGGTAATTAATGTTTTTGAATTTATTTATGTATATAATATGATTAAATTGTTATGTATTGTTGTTGGTTGGGCTTCGACTGTTGAGTCTATCCCTTCCTTCAAAAGATTTTAGTGTCATTCGGCGACGAATGTTCCTAAGGGGAGGATAATGCAACACTTCAAAAATCCAAATTGTGTTATAGAGCCTAAAATAAGTTTCATCGGGTTTAGACACTATTTTAAGGTCTATTTTAATGAATATAAGTCATTTAGGAAATCTAGAAACCACAATTTCCCAAAATGTCAATGACGTTCAGAAACTAGTTCAATGAGGTACTAGTGTGCCTTAGATTATTTGACTAGCTTTTAAAAGTTTGAAAATTCATAAAGTTGGTGGAAGGGTGTCTAACATTAATTTAAGTTGATTCATATTCGAAATGTCCGGGCATGACTCCCCAAGGACAACCCAAGGTCCCTTTAGAAGGACTGTAAGACCCCGAAAATAACTTAGGTGAACCTCGATACTAACATGGTTGTGTTGATATTCTAACGTCCTAAAACAGTTTATAATGTGGGTTTGAGGTAGTGTATGAGAGTTTAGGTGCATTGGAAGTTAAACGTCAAGGGACGATCAAGACGTTCGACGACTAAGTGACCTATGTGCCCCATATGTGGTTTTATGCATTTATGTGTGATTCATGAGGTTATATGGTTCTTATATGATTTATGATAGTGTATACAGCGTATCAAATTTGTAATGTTTGGAGGTCAAACACCCAAAAACATCCATGACGTTCGTAAGGCTTGCCTTGAGGCGACCTTGGGTGTCGATGAATGTTTCGTTGAGTTTTACCTGATCCTTCTGGTTGAAACTCATTTTGTAGGTCCTAAACACTTATGCGAACATATTTGTGTTGGAAACCTCCAGGTAAGACTCCACATACGACCCAAAAGGGGCCCTAAAGGAGGGCCCTAACATGGAGCTCAACACTGCCAGGTAGTGCCAATCGACGACCTAAATGACGGCAAGTCGACCAGGAGACGGCCCATCATTGGGTGGGTCGATGGAGCCTGAAGTATAGGATGTTGCGGATTAGAAGGAGAAACCAGGAGACCCCATCGACGGGGAGTGGGTGAAACCACAGACCGTCGATGTGGGCGTCCATGGTGCTTGTGTTTCCTACCAGTTTTTCTGTTAATTGAGGGGTGAAGTTGTAAATTCACCCAAGTCTTATAAAGTTTTAATACGGTTGTTTTGAGTGTTTATGGGTATTTTAAGAGTATATAAGTCATTAAACTCTAATTATAACCCTAACACCTAAATCAAGACATATTCCCTCCAAAAGTTCCTCCAAAAACCTCCATGAGAGTTGAAGGTGTAGATGGAGCTTGAAGATGGTTCTTAAATGGAGTTTCTTCTTCAATTTTCGTTGTTTTCTTCAAATAAGGTATGTATTTCTTCATTTAAGGCTTTCTATGACCATAGAGACAATTTCAAAGATATTTTTAAAGGTTTCAAAAAGATTAAAAAGTCTAATTTTTATTAAGTCTTGTGTTCTTGCATAAATGGTATTCAAACGTTAAGATATGATGTTATTGATGTTCGATTGATGTTTTCTACTGAAATTCTCCATGAACCCTTGATCTTCAAAAATCTCTTAGTTTGACTAATATATGAGCTATGTGATCATGCTTTGATATTAATGATTTCATGTATAGATTGTAATGGGCTTTTGATTCATGTATAGATTATGGTTACATAATTGGATTATATGTTGTTTCAATTTGATCAATTGAATAATGTACATTCTTAGATCTACTGAATATTAAGCTTATTGAGTTGATATTAACTTAAGGTTTATGAATTCTAATGTAGTTTTATATAGGCTTTTGATTGATGTAATGATTAAAGTAAATTGATATCTAGGTTGTATTACATTGATGAATGTGAAGTAAATTGACATAGTTTCATGAATATTGTTATAATTATGTTAAATTTATGTTCATGGCCATGGTTAAGGGACAAATGGTATCTAATTGGATGAATTAGCTTTGGATTTTAAGTGTTATGATGGAGTGGGGCCATGCTTCCCTAATTCCTTTTATTTTATGTTAATTATACTTCAATTATGTTGTAATTGGTATGGTCCATTTATGGTGGCGGTGCTATGTGAATTGATGTGGCCTTGTCGGCATTACTTTTGCAATATGATTATCATGGCCTTGTCGGCACTACTTGAGTTATCATAATAATTTTTATAGGTTATATTATGTTAAATGTGATCCTATCTATCTATATGTGAACGAATATAGAAGTATGTGTTCATCCTATGTATGTTAGGAAATCATGTAAACTATGACTATGTGCTTCTATATTTCTTAGGGTTGATGCATGGGTGTTCCTACTTGACTATAAAAGTCTATAATGGTTATAATGATGATTATATGGTAGTGTATAGGATGAATTAAAGATGATAATGGTTATTCATATGTGATTATTGAATGACTAGTAATATGTGTTAAGATGAAGTATATGGTGTCTTGTCTTGGTTGACTTATGTCCATTGCTTGATGTATGTATGAATGTAAGCATGTTATGTCATGACTTAGGATGATAAAGCCTCTTAGTCTTGAATTTATGAATGATATGTGACCTTGAATAATCAGAAAAGGGTCTTTTATGTGAAACCTTGAACATAGTGGTAACATTATGAATGTTAAAGTCGTAAGCCGTAATGGTATCCTTCAAGTAAAGGAATCATGGACTTAAGGTTAATTGGATGGAACGGCATCATATTAATCCTTACCAAAATCATCATGATCTTCTTGTTTGCCTTGGAAGGTAGCCCTAAGAGTACCTCTTTGGTAAGGTAAATGTAATTGGGTTATGAACTAGATGTGTAACCCAATTTTATGAAGCTTTAATGTGAATTAATCTATGAGAACGAAAGCTACCACCAAGTAAGCATGGTAAGTGAACTAGTTCTAGTTAAAGATGAGACTAGAATACCAAGCGCGTCCTTCATATTCCTTAACCATGTTCCTATATGGGATGTGTCCAAGTTCTACCATTGGCAAGTACAACACCCTCATCGGAGTAAGTTAGATTTCCGGATTCCATGTCTTAGCTATCATGGTCTACGTCAGTTAGTGCCTATTCTCATCATATCGGATTCCTACTAGCATTAGAGATGTTCTATGAAGTTTAGTTTGTGGTATGAGACGCTAACTAGACATTTCACAAAAGGCTTTGAATGTGTTAGCTGGAGTCCCTAGGTCTTGTCTAAGACAATTACTTGAATGTCCTTTATGTGAAGAATGAGTCTTAAATGAATTAATGAATTTAATAACTTAAGTCAAGAATGTATATTAAAATTAATAAGTATTTATATAGAGTAGTTAAGGGTTGTCTAGTTAAGGCATGACTGGGGCATATGAATGGTCAATTCTTATCTTACCAAGATAATTGTTGAGAATGACTCTAGTTAGCGAAGATGATTGTTTATGTGGACATGATCCAAACATAGGAAGTCTTAAGCATAATTTAGGTAGTTTTGAAGAGGTAAATCATGGACGTTATCATTGATATACTTAAATAAGTCTTTTGATAACCTTTGATGATGAAATGTCATATTATTTATATGTTTATATGTTTATGTCTTGTAAGTGTGTATGTGACTCACTATAAGTAGTCTTGAGGATCATTTAGGAATTTCCTAGAGAGGTTGCATGGGTGGTCTCTCTTTTTGTGACTTAAATGAGTCTTAGGATAACTTTAAGTGGGATAATAACATCCTAGAAGATGTCTAAAGTGAAGGGGAAGAACTTCACTGAAACAGTGAATTGAGCTCATTGTACAATGAGGTGAGCTCACCTGGAAAGTTTTCCAAAAATGTGGCTTTTTGCTTAAATGATTTCTTATGTGTTTTCTAAGTTGTTAAATATTGTTATTATGATTATAGTATGATGTTTTAATCAGAATTCATCAAAATCATGATATTTACTATATGTCCCTTTCTCATGGTTTTTGCATCGCTTCCATACATAGTACATAAAAATTTGCTTACCCCTTGTTTTCCCTTTTTGACTAAAGTGTAGAGAATTAGAAGTCTTGACGTGCCACAAAGATTGGATAGGTTTCTAAGGATTTGAAGATGAAGTATTGGTGTGTCCTCATCGGTTCGAGGACAATATCCACATGTGCCTTGTGTTATTGTCTTTATTTTACTGTCTTGCATGGGATTAGTTCCAAGTGTTGAATACTCTAAAGTTTAGATTCTTCAAGTAGATGTTGTAAAGATATAATGTTTTAAATGAATGTCTTCCGCTTGTTTAATGTTTATGAATGATTTCTTTGTGTGTGAAGAATGTTTCAAATTCTTACCTATTTTAGTATGTTTATTATGCAATGAATGATATGAGAGGCTTTGATGATACTTCTTGAATCCTCATTTCCCATGTGACGACACAAGGATGCTCTAACCTCTAGGTTGCATTTGCAGGTCGTGAAAAAGTTTGTATCACAGCATAAGGTTTAGGGAGTTTCTTAGTTGTCTTATGAACCATAACTAGTAGAGTCTTGTTTATAATGTGAAGTGCGCCATATTATAAAAATGAGGCTATTGGGTGCTTTGAAAGTTTCACTTCTTCATCATATAATCGTGCCTAAGAGCTTTGTATATGGTGTCTTTCCCTTGTTTCCCTTATGTGTTAGTGCTTTGAGGGTTACATTATGAAGTTTGGGTTGAGGTATAGAAAAGATGAGATGTGACCTTTTAGATGAGGTATGATAGAAGGTAGTTTTGACCTTAGATTGGTTTGTTTACCTTTTGAAGGGTAGTTAGGTGGGAAAGAATGGTAAGGTATATTGTTAGCAATGTGAAAGAGTGGTTGTTAATATAGTTTGAAGTTGTTTAAGACCACAACCATAGGATGGGGAGGTGATGAGCTTTGAAAGTGTAAAGGTGAGTTCTCCTAGTAAGGGGGATGTAGGGGTTAGATGATGATACCTTGGAGAGTCTTTACTTATAAAGAGGTAGACCTTTGTAAGAAAGTGTTAGTAAGCTTTAATGTTCCTTTAGCGATTTCCTTGTAGTGGATGTTATATTTACCATAGAATGGATTTCTCCTAAGTTGGGAAGTATGGTGAATAGTATGGTTATTGGGAGTGAAGTACCCTTGACTTTTCTTTATGTGTTTATTTAAACCTAAAAGAAAGAGTTCTTGGTAACTTTAATTTGTAGGAGTCTTTTCTTGAAGGTGAGTTCCAAATATTCTCCTTTTGATATGAATGTTTGATTGAAGTTTATTTGAATGAGAAAATAAGTTTTCATGTATGGTATCTTCCTCATGATTTATGTGCATCTAGCGTCGGTTGATAATTGTTTCATAAGTTAAAGGTTGAACATGCCTAAATGGTTATATCATAAAGATGTTTTAGCATTAGAAAGGAATTTCGTAAGTGCTGCATTGTTAGATAGTGAAGCCATGATTATGTTGTAAGATGTGTTTATATCATGTTACCTTGCCTCTTAGCTTGTTTCTATCATGAATTGCCTAAAACTGGCATTTTTGAAAATTTTGCTAAATTAACTATAATGCCTTGTCCGTTTACAGTAAATTTTTTGAGAAATTGACTAATTTATTCTTTGGTCTAAAATTATTGTAATATGGTTAGAACTGATGCATATTAGCATTATAATGGATATAAAATGAGTTTTTGCTATTTGGAATGAAGTATGTCAGTTTCATAGAATCATGAGTTATAGAATGCCTTTAAGTTTTTTTGTTGTGTTGTGAATATCTTGATTTTGTGAAATAGATGTTTTCTTCTTGACTATGTGATATATGATATGGTAATGAGTTGCTAATTTATTCTATATCCTTGCAAGTGTTCGAAGAGAGGCAAAAGTCGTTCGACGATGAATGTTGTCCAAGTGGGGGAGAATGTAAAACCCCGAAATGACTTAGGTGAAGCTAAATCCTAACATGCTTGTCGTGATGTTCTAAGGTCCTAAATGGTTTATAATGTGAGTTTCAGGTAGTGTCTAAGAGTTTAGGTGCATTGAAAGTCAAACGTCAAGGGACGACCTAGACGTTCGACGACCTACTAACCTATGTGCGTCATATGTATTTTTTTATGTGTTTATGTGTGATAAGGTTCTTAAATGAGTTAGTATAGTGTATATAGGCAGTGTGTCGAGTTTTGTAAAGTTTGGAGGTCAAACGTCTAAGAACGTCCATGACATTCGAAAGGCATGCCTTGAGACGATTTTGTGTGTCTATGCATGTTTCATCAAGTTTTACGTGTTCATTTTTGATTAAACTCATGTGGTAGGTCCTAAAATTTTATTCGACAATATTTGGGTTTGAAACGTTCGGGTACAACTCCACATAGAACCCAAAAGGGGCCCTAAAGCAGGAGCCCAAGATGGAGCACAACACTGGAAGGTAGTGACAATCGACGACATATACAACGGCCAATCGACCAGGAAACGTCCCATCGTTGTATGGTGTATGTGGATCATGAAGGATGGGATTTTGGGGATAAGCAGGAGAAAGCACGAAACCCCTTCGACGCGGCGTGGGTAAGACCATGGACTGTTGATGCGGGCGTCGATGGTGATTGTGTTTCTTTCCAGTTTTTCTATTAATTGAGGAGTGAAGATGTAAATTCACCGCAAGTCATACAAAGTGTAAGGAAGGTTGTTTTGATTGTTTATGGGCATTTTAAGAGTATATAAGACATTAAACTCTTATTTTAACCCTAACACCTAAATATAAACACATTCCCTCCTAAAAATCCTCCAAAACCACCAAGAGAGTTCAAGGTGAAGGTTGAGCTTGAAGATGGTTCTTCAATGGAGTTTATTCTTGACTTTTCATTTGTTTCTTCAAATAAGGTATAGGATTTCTTGATATAAGGATTTCTATCACATCAGATCCAATTCCAAAGATGATTTTCAAAAAATTCAAAAAGATTAATTGACCAATTTCAACTCTAAGTCTTGGGCTTGCATAAATGGTTTTCAAACGTTAAGATATGATGGTATTGATGTTTAATCGATGTTTTCCAGTAAACTATCAATTAACCGTTGATCTTCACAAATCTCTCAATTTGACTAAAATATGTGTTATGTTATCATGCTTTGAGATTGATGAATTCAAGTGTAGATTATTATGGGCTTTCGGTTCATGTATAGATTATGATTATTTAATTGGATCATAGGTTGTTTCAATTTGATCTATTGAATATTGTGCATTCTTAGATCTATTGAATATTAAGCTTATTGAGTTGATATTAACTTAAGGTTTATGAGTTATAATGTAGTTTCATATAGGCTTTTGATTGATGTAATGATTATCCTAAATTGATATCTTGGTTGTATTAGATTGATGAATGTGAAGTAAATTGACCTAGTTTCATGAATATTTTCATAATTATGTCGAATTGGTGTTCATGTCCGTTGGTAAGGTCCTTATAGTATCGAATTGGATGAATTAGCTTTGTATTTTAAGTGGTAAGATGGAGTAGGTGTATGATGCTCTAATTCATTTAATTTTTTGTCAATTATACTTCAAATATGTTGTGATTGGTGTGGTCCACTTATGGTGGCGGTGCAATGCGAATTGATGTGACCTTGTCGGAGTTACTTTATGCGTATGATGATCATGACCTTGTCGTCACTACTTGAGTTATCATACTGATTTGTATAGTTGATATTATTTGAATATGATCCGATTTGTATATGTGATTGAATATGGAAGTATGTCTTATTGCGATGTATGCAAGGAAATCATGTAAACTATAACTATGTGCTTCTATTTGTCATGTTAGGGTTGATGCATGGTTGTACCTACTTGACTATATAAGTCTATAATGGTTATATTGATGATGATATGATAGTGTATATGATTACTTAAAGATGATAATAGTTATTCTTATGTGCTAATAGAATGACAAATAATATGTTTTAAGGTGAAGTGTATGGTGTTTTGTCTTGGTTGACTTATGTCCCTTGCTTGTCGTATGTATGAATGTAAATATGTTATGTGCGTACTTAGGATGCTAAAGCCTCTTATTCTTGAATGTATGAATGATATGTGACCTTGAATGATGTTAAGAGGGTCTTTTATGTAAAACCTTGAACAAAGTGGAAAGGTTATGAATGTTGAAGTCGTAAGCCGTAATGGTATCCTTCAAGTAAAGGAATCATGGACTTAAGGTTAATTGGATGGAATGGCATCATATTAATCCTTACCAAAATCATCATGATCTTCTTGTTTGCCTTGGAAGGTAGCCCTAAGAGTACCTCTTTGGTAAGGTAAATGTGATTGGGTTATGAACTATTTATGGAACCTAATTGTATGAACCTTTAATATGATTTAGTCTATGAGAACGAAGTCTAGAACCAAGTGAGTATTCTAAGTGATGTAGTTATAGTTAATCATTAGACTAGGATATAAAGCACACCCTTCATATTCCTTAACTATGTGCCTACACGGGATGTGTCCGCGTTCTACAATTGTCAAGTAGAACACCGTCATCGCAGTAGGTTAGAACTCTTTATTCCATGTCTAGCTATCATGGTCTATGTAATTTATCGCATATTCTCATCTTATGGGTTACCTACTAGGATTAAAGAAGTTCTATGAAGTTTAGGTGGTGGTATAATATGCTATGTAGACATTGCACAATAGGTTTTGAAGGTGTTAGTTGGAGTCCCTAGGTCTTGTGTAAGAAACTTACTTGAATGTCCTTTATGTGATGAATGAGTGTTAAGTAAACTTATGAATGTAATAACTTAAATTTAGCAAGTATGTTAAAATGAATAAGTACTTATCTATAGTAATTAAGGGTTGTCTAGTTAAGGCATGAATGGGACATAGGAATGGTCACTTCTAATGTTACGTAGATGAGTTATATGAATGTCTTTAGTTAGAGAAGATGATTGTTTGTGTGGACATGATCCTAACTTAGGAAGTCATAAGGATTATTTAGTTAGTCTTCAAGAGGTGGATCATGGACATTATCTTCTTCATCTACTTGAGTAAGTCTTTTGATAGACTTTGATGAGGAAATGTCATTTTATCTATATGTTGATATGTTGATCTTTTGTAAGTGTGTATGTGACTCATCATAGGTAGTCTTGAGGATCATTTAAGCATGCCTAGAGAGGTTCTATAGGAGGTCTCTCTTTGTATGACTTAAGTAAGTCTCAGGATTGCATTAAGTGGGATAATTACATGCTAGAATATGTCTAATGTGAATTGTAATAACTTCACTGTAACAATATATTGAGCTCACTATACAGTGAAGTGAGTTCACTTGAAAGTGTTCCTAAAATGTGGCTTTTTGATTAAATGATTTCTTATGTGTTTTCCAAGTTGTTAAATGTTGTTCTTATGATTATAGTATGATGTTTTAATCGGAATTCATAAAAAGAATGCTATTTACTAAATGAAAACCCTTTTTTCCCTTTTGACTAAAGTGTAGGGACTTTTAAGTCATGATGTACCATGGAGATTGGATAGGTTTCTAAGGCTTTGAGGATGAAGTACTGTTGAGTCTTCATTGATTCGAGGACAATATCCACATGTCGTTTACGTCATAGTCTTTATTTTATTGTCTTGTAAGGGATTAGTCTCAAATGTTGTATACTCTAAAGTTAGATGATTCAAGTAGATGTTGTAACAATTTATTTTTGCAAATGAAACTCTTCCACTTGTGTAATGTTTATTAATGATTTTGTTTCTACGTGAAGAAAGTATTATATTGTTACCTATTTTAGTATGTTTATTATTCAATGAATTATACGACAGGATTAGATGACACTTCTTGAAGTCTCATTTGTCGTGTGACGAAACAAGGATGCTTTAACTTCTAGGGTGTACTTGAGGGTCTAGACAAGGACCCTTGCATTTTGGGTTAAAGACTCCCTGGGCAGTGAGCAACCACGAGAGAAATAAACGGGGCTTAGGTTGATCGACAGGGAGTGAATGCCTTCCGTTGACCGGCACTTGGCAATTTTGGATTATGGTCCATTTGGACCAGTATCTGAATCAAATGCAGAGTGCAGCATAGAGGGGGAACAGTGACATTCGACTCACAGATTCACTGTCAGTTGGGGTCTCGTTTGTGAGGGCTGTGATTTTTTGCATGTTTTTAATTGATTTAATTAATTATTAGGCTGTTATTTAATTTTTTAGGGGTTTAGGAAGTATAATGAAGTTAATTAATAACATATATAAAGACCTTATCCTTGTTAGACTAATCTAAGCTTATAATTCCTAAACCCAAAACATTCTCTCTTCTTTCTCTCTAGTGAAGAACTCCACTGAAGACCAAGCTAGGGGAGGGTTTAAGGGCTGCAAAGACTCAATTTACTCCATAAATATTTATGAATTACTAAGGTATGAGATCTATTTAACCTTTGAGACCTCTTTCCTATAAGGGTTCCATTAAATTCATTTCAAAAGTTAGGTTTTCAAGTGGGTTTCATCCAATCTCTAAATTAAAGTTATATAATTGATTTGTTTATGATTTATTTTGGATATTATGAACATATTAATGTGTATTCTAACTTAATTTTATGATATATCTTGATCAATTGGGCTAGTTTGTATAGATGATCTTTACCTCAAACCCTAGGTTGTGATCTTGATGTGAATTGAGTAATTTTGGTTCAATTGAATTGGTTTTTGGTTTAATTACTATACTATGATGTTGATGTATCAATATTGTCTAAGTTAATATGAATTATAGTCCTATCGTGCTAGTTCTTGAGTAATAGATTAGATTATAACTTAGATCTATGTCTCTTATCTTAAGCTATGAACTAGTGTTGGATTATGATATAGTGATTCTACTAATGTTTTTATCATGTTGGTTATGGTTATATGATTATGTACACCCTAATTGGGTTGAATTAAGGGTTTATGGTAGCACCATGATGATGAATTATGAAGGAGACTTGGTAAGTCTTGTGATTTCGATTCTTTACTTCAATTATGGTAAATAGTGATTAAGTCATGACGTTGCAGTGGAGTATGCCTTGTATTAGGATTTATAGGGTTGGTATGATGTTTAATTGAATATCTTTACTATGGTTTGTAAGGTGTTGGATAAGATGTAAATTTTATAAGAATGGTGATGATTTATTAATGTGCCTTTTCAGGATATGAATATGTAAATGTGCTAAATTCACTTATATGAATTGTAATGGAAGGAAAATACTCATGCAATTCTTATTACACTATTATGATGATGATGTTTATACAAGGGTTAGACCCGATGACCTACATTAAGATATTATGGTTTATAAATACAATTCTAAAGGGAATCTAGCTTAGCACCGAGTGTACTAGATTGAGGAGTGTCCCTTTCCACATAGGAAAGTACGATCACTAATGTACCCTTGAGATTAGAGACTATAATCCATGTCGCATAAAGAGAGTCCCAACTATATCTCCTAGTTACTAAATTATGTTACCCCCATAGGAATACTATCTAGTGGATCCACGTAGTTGCAATGTTCTTATTTTGGTACAACCTTGGCAAGTAGTCCGCCTTTTTTTGGTGAAGGGTTCCATGAAATTGGATTGCACATTAGCTAATGTGATATATGTCGGTTAGGGAAAGATGTTCCCAAAAGGTAAATTGAATTAAAAGAATGAACTCTAATTAGGATAACCTAAGGGTTTTAACTTATCCTTGGTAGAGGTATGGGACTTTACCTCTACATTTGAGTAGTTAGCCTTAAACTAAGTCTTAGGAGGTTGTTTTTATATATGTATATGCTTGTACTGAAAGTGATATTTACATGATGATCTTACATGTTAATGATAATATGTGATGTTAATTACTCTTATGAACACGTATTTGGGCTATAATTCTAAAGTTTGATAGTGTGTACTTTTCATGTTATGCTATTTGAAGTGGGATGTTGCTCATAATTCTTATTGAGTTACTTGATTGAGTAAGGTTATGGGACTTTGCTTGGTCATTGCACTTTTTGACTCGATAGAGGTTCATGGATAATTGTCTTACTTGGATTATGTTATAATGAAATCTTATTCATGCTAATGGTTATTTATGACTTGATGATAGAGTTACTTGGTTATATATTCAATTATATAATATGCATGTTGACTTGACTTGATGTTGTTTATATTGTGATGAACATGCCTATGACTTAATGAAAATGTCTTATTGATTGGTTTGGTCTTGTTGAATGTGCATAAACGTTTTCAAACTAAATTTCATACTTAATGAAATGTCCTTTTTATCATATTTTTACGATGTGTGTGCATATGGTCTCATACTTAGTACAAGTGGTGTACTAACCCAATTTCTTTCGTTTGCCCAACATTTTAGGTTTCGGTCGTTGAAGTGCTTTTGGAGACGAATTGAAGAAGACATGGATATCTTAATCATCCAAGTAGGGTAAGCCCTCACTTTCCGTGGGTGATGCCACTATCAAGCCTATGATATTGTTTTAGCGTTCAAGACTCATGTTCTTTCCCTTTTCATTTGGATACTAAACCTTGTATGACCTATATGTGATCTTGTTTAATTGATTTATGGTCTAGGCCCAATTTGATATACTCGTATAGATTAATATGAGAGGAGGCGACTATTTTAGACTATGTTATGTCCTATATATCTATGTACAATAAACATAGAAGACTAAGTAATCTTTATATACGAAGGGTCTATATATACTCAATATATATATATTTCTATTATGTGTATGTAGAGGTCTATCTAAACCTCAATGTAGATATAATAAATAGTTTTAAATTCATGCTAAATTTGACCTATGAGTGTAATTATATAAGCTAAGAGGCTAGTCTCATTCCTCAAAGAGGATAGCGACGCCGGTTACGTCTAAGGGGTATTCCAGGATGTGACAGTCTCACCTTATGAGCCTTAGGATAACCTTGGTTAAGGAAACTTCAAGGGAAATGAGTTAACTGTGATTTTGTAAGGAATGGGTTCACTGTAATGGTTCCATTAGTTCACATAAATGATTCCTTTAGTTCACTGTAATGTTTTCTTGAAGTATACTGTAATGTCGCTTTAATGCTAAAAATAGGAAGTTCTTTTCTATGTGCTAAGTGCTAATTTACATGATATTTTACTTCTATATTCATGTAGGTTTTACCTAAATTTCATGAAAGCTTATTTATACTGATATGTCCTCTTTTGCATGTTTTTGCATATTTTCATACTTAGTACAATGTTTCTACTAACCCCATACTTTTCTATACTCTTCAAGTATAGGTAGGAGTGAAGTTTAAGATTAGAAGGCAAGATTTGAAATCGACTCTCTCAAGACTAAGTATGTCCTCATATATTCGAGGGCATAGTCTTTATATCTTTATTCTTCCTTAGCACTTGTATTCAACATATGATGTGTTATTCTTCAATGTAAAGGATCGTGTCCCTAAGATATTTAACTTGTGTCGTTATGTTGGCTTGTGAAGATGAAGCAAGTCTTTAGTGTTTATAAAATATATTTTCTTATTATTATTAATGTTATGAAAAATTTAAATTCCGCACTACTTTTCCTGTCATATGCAATTAATGATAGCTAGAACGCTAGTATAAGACCTCCTAAGGGTCAAGTGCGCAATTATTCCAAACTAAGAATTTCCCCATTTTATAAGGGTAACTTTTGGGCAGTGGCAAGTCACATCTACTAGAGTCTTGTTCATCAGTGTGAGTCGCCACACACACATGAGTGAGAGGCTATAAGGCGATAGAAATTACAATTTCTTAATTATTTTAGTGTCGTTATATAAAGTTAAGTTGTATAAGATTTATTTTTCAACCTGTTCTATTGTTTTTAATGGACATGACTACAAGGAGGACACTCGGTAGAAAAGTGGAGGGAGGAGTAGCTAATGAGAGGATCCCTCCCTGTGGTGAGTGAATGAGGAGGTTCCCCCTTAAGTGCCTCAAGATTCTCAAGGACCTCAATCCCCCTATGACTCAAGGTCCTCAAGATCCCTTTGTTTAAGAGAATATGACTAATGAGGAGTTAAGGGCTACCCTTATGGATTTGACCCGACTCATGACACTCAATCTAAACTCATCACTAATTATTTGGTTGCCCAAGAACCAAGGAGGTGGACCTCAACCCAATGCAACTACTCCCGCTTCTAAAATTCACGTTTTCATGAGGATGAACCGTTCCTATATATCATGGCACTAAGTTGGATGAAGATCCATAAAGCTTTTCGGATGAGTTTTTAAAGGTGGTGGATACTATAGGTGTGACACCTAGAGAAAAAGTGGAATACCCGCTTATGAACTCAAAGATGTGGCTCATGTGTTGTTTGATCAATCGAGGGATAACAGACTCTTACTGGAAGGTCCGGTAGGCTGGGAAGTGTTCAAACTGGCTTTTGTTCGGAGGTTCTTCCCCTTAGAATATAGAGAAAATGATGGTTGATTTCATGAACCTTTGTCAAGGGGGAATGATTTTGAAAGATTACTCTCTAAAATTGACCAAACTATCTTAGTATGTACTAACCATAGTAGCATACCCTAGGGATAGGATGTACACATTTCTGATAGGGGTGTCTATCTTGTTAAAGAAATAGTGTCATACTGAAATGCTCCTTAATGATATGGATGTCTCTAGGATCATGGTATATGCCAAAAAAATTGGGGAGTCCAAGCTTAAGGATAGGAATAGGGATGGGAAAGAGGCCTAGGATTGATGAACCAAGTCAAACAAAAATTAAGAAGACATTCTACCGACAAGAGTATTCCATGGGGAACAAGAATAGGGATCCCAAAAAAAATTCTCAAGGAGGTGGCCATGATTATGAGAGGTCTAGGTGTGGTACTTGTGGGAAGTAACACTTGGCTGTGTGTCTTGCCAAAATGGATGATTTCTTTGGGTGTGACTAAAAGGATCACAAGATGAGGGACCGTCCCAACCTCAAGGCAAAAAGGAAGAAGGTGGAACAAGACCCTAATGGTTGTCCGGATTCTAATCCTCCAAGGAAAAAATAGTTTCTTTGTACTAAGGACTAAGTAAGGAACCAATCTGGAATAAAAGACACGGTAAATCTTAAGTCTTTATTAAGGTTGTTGTTTTGTTATAAGATGAGTGTGTATGGTCCTGTCTCTTATATTGTCATGACTTTATGATAAGATTACTTGAAAAATGAATTGTTGAATTTTATGCATGCTTCACTGTAAGAGTCTTGGTGATCACTATAAGAAATTTCAAAAATTGATTAAATTGTTTTGTCATAAATAATGGTTTTAATGCATGTAGAAATGATGTGTATGAGCAAGCCTAAGGTTGGAGAATGTAGTCTCTCATAAATGAAGAAATGAGTGTGTGAGTTGAACTGTGGAACTAGTTCAAAATTGCTTGTGTTATGTCACACCCCGAGAGCACACCCTAGAAGATATGGTACTCTTAGAGTGCGACAAACGTAGTTCACCTCTTGGAGGTCTTAAGAAAGCCCTTGAACATCATTTATTGCATACATGTATGAAAAGTAGTGCAGTCCACCTACGGATGGCAGTCCAGGGTCGATGGCTTGGTCAACGCCCCATAGGTGGTGGGCGTCGTTTGGTACTTAGCCTTAGGAGCTAATCTACTTGTTCTAGGTCTCTGAACCTATCAACAAAAGTTAGGACGGCCCGTGCATCGACCTACACCCCATTGATGGGCAACCATCAATTGTGGTCTTTCTGTAGGCAGCTTCACTTTAAGTTGAGGGGTGATAATATAATTACACCCCACCCCCAAATAATAGTATTGGCGGCTTATTAGGGATATTTTTGGTATTTTAAATGTGTTTATAAGCGTGAAAACATTAAACACTTCATTCTTCTAAATCCAATTCCCAAATCCCTTAGAATTCTCTCTAGGACCTCATTGAAGTCCAAACTCAAGGAAGGGCTTAAAGTGACAAATTGACTAGAGATTCTCCATCAAAGTGAAGAGTTATCTTCACCAAGGTATGGATATTGATCTTTGAAAATCGTTTCATCAAATATCCCCAATTCTCAAAATGTTTTCTAGATGGATTGTCCAATTTCATTATTCTACCATGGGTTCTTTCAGCAATTGCTTTAAACGTTTATTATGGTACTTTTATTTTATTCATTATTTTAACCTAAATTACCTATGAATCCATGAATTGGATGAACACTAGTTTTTAACTAAGTTGTGGGATTACATGATATTGATCTAATGTTTATGAATTCTTATGAAGTTTTATGTGGGATATTAATTGATGTAATAATTTTGGTAAATAGATACCTATTCTTACATCATTCAATAGCCCAATGAAAACTACACTAGCATTCATAAACATTAAGACAATATCACTTAACCTATAAAGTTATCAAAAACTAGGCTCATCAATTACATGAGTTCATAGGTTAATTTAGTTAAAATCATCTAATTAACATAAATAAAATCATTATACAATGATTTAAAACCGTTAATGCAAGAACCTATGGATAGATCATAAAATTAGAGAAGTTCATCTTTAGAAAAAATTAGAAATCTCCTTTAATCTTGGGCTTCTTGAGCAATAGAGTTTTAAGGATAAAAAATCATACCTCAATGATGTTAATCCACAAAATTTATGAATAATCATCACTCAAACCTCCAATCCAAGCTCTTCCTTGAGTTTTGGCTTCAATGGAGTTTTAGAGAATTCATAGAGATTTTAAGGTTTTGATTTGGAAGAATGAATTGATCTAGGTATTTAGGACTTATAAAACAACTTAAATTACCTAAAATACCCCTAAGTAACCTTCCTTTATATTAATTGGATGTTGAATTCACCCGTGCAACTTACAACAAACTGTGCAGAAACACAGTCCACCCATGACTCTTCCATCGGCGGACCGTCTCCCCACCAATGGACACTACTACTAGTCTGTTGTTAGGTTCTAAGACTGGACCTTTGATGTACATCTTACCCACTCCTAATTTCTAACAAAAATCGACCAACGACTTTTTGTCGACTAGCCTACTGTCCATCGATTGCCTCAGTAGATTGGGGTTGGTCTTGGACAGTTTTTGCTATAGGAGGAAAGACCACTGGTTGGTCCGTAGGGACTTTTTTTCGAATGTTTCCAACCAGAATATGTTTTTTTTTGAGTTTAGGACCTCTTAAATCATTTAAATCCAAAACAAGCACGTAAAACAAGGCGAAACATGCCAAGACACACAAGGTCGTTCCAAGGCAAACCTTTCTAATGTCATAGACGTTCTTAGACGTTTGACCTCCAAACTTCATGAAACATAACATACTACCTATAAATACTAAAATAACTCATGTAAGTACATAAAAATCTCATGAAACATATATATCGACACATAACCACACATGAGACACATCGGTGACTAGTCATTGAACGTCTCAGTCGTACATTGACGTTTTATTTCCAAACTACATTATACTTTAGACATTGCGTCATTACAACGTTATAAACCATTATAGGACCTTAGAATCTTATGACATACATGTTAGGCTCTAACTTCATTGAAGTCATTTTCAAGGTATTAAAATGGTGAAAGAAAGATTTTGAGTCTGACATGATGTTGATAGAAGAGAGATGAAGAAGAAGAGAGGGGCGTACGATGGTGTTTGAAGATATAGCGGAAGTGTTTTTACCTAGAAATCTGATACCACAAAAGAGTTTAATCTCCTTCCTTATTTCATTGATATCAATGGTTAACATACAATATGAGAGTATAATTAAGGAAACTAACTAGCTATAATTAGGAACTTAATATACACGTAGCTATAAGTAGGAACGAAATATAAACTTAACAAAGGTAATACATACAATAAATCACAATATATTTATCATATATTCTTACAAAATCCAAAAATGATTCAGATCAAACTTCACAAGGAAAGGAAGACAAGAAAATCGAAGGTGAAATCATACTTATATGCTGCACTTTCACCTACAATTTTTTCCATAATCATGACATTGGAATAGGCAAAAACAATCTGGGATTTGTTAAGAGAAGAATACAAAGGAGATGAGTGAATCAAAGGTATAGAAGTTATGAATCTCATTAGAGAATTTTGAGATACAAAGAAAGAAAGATTTTGAAACTATCAAAGTATACTATAAGAGGTTTCTTAGAAGTGTGATCAAGGTATGAATATTGTGCAATGAGCTTCCTTACAACAGAGTTATTGAGAAACTTCTTGTTACATTGCCTGAGAAGTTTGAACCTACAATTGATTCCTAAAGAAACCCTAATGATCTTTAAAAAATAACTTTAGAAGAATCACTAAATCCATTGCAAGTACAAGAAAAAATTAAGGTTAATGAGATAGGAAGGGTTGGTAGAAGGTGCACTTCAGGAAAACTTTCAAAACTATTCTGGAAAGAATTACTAGAAAATAAAAGGGAAGAAGAATTATACTTTAAGTAATAAGAATTTGCGTGTAATGGAATTAGACACAATTCAGGCAACAACAAATGAGAAAAGTTCCCTCTCTGTAAATATTGTTGAAGGAAGAATGATCCTTACTTTAATTGTTGTAGAAATCCGGATATGAGATGTCGAAAATGTCAAAATATTGGGCATGCTGAGATCGTATGCAAGAAAAAAGGACAACAACAACAACAAAGAGAAACTCAAGTTGCAAATCAACATGAGGAAGAACAACTAATTGTTGTATCCTATTTTGCATCTAGTATTTCAAGTGACAGTTGGCTCATTGATAATGGTTGTAAAACCCACGTGACTATTGATGAATATATTTTCTAAAGGCTTGATAGAATTAGAAGATCAAGAGTCGGGATCGAAAATGGAGAATACCTTCCCACAAAAGGAAAAGGGACAGTGGCTATTGAGAGTTATATAAGTAGAGAACTTATTAATGAATTTTTTGTACCTGAACTTGATAAGAATTTATTAAGTGTTGGACAACTACTTGAAAATGTGTTCAAATTATTTGTTGAATATAAGGCGTGTCTAATCATTAATCCAAGTGGTCAACAACTATTTAGAATTAAAATTCAGGGTAAAAGCTTTTCGTTGAATAGAAGAAGAAAAAATTGCTTTTCCAAGTCAGTCTAGTGGTTCAGAAACTTGGCATAAATAGTTGGGTCACTTCCACCATAGGGAACTTTTGTATAAGGTGAAAAAAGGGTTGGAAAAAGGTTTACCTCCACTTGAAGAGAAACTCCCAAGTTGCGAGGCATGTCAATTTTTTAATTATGAAATATTTACATTCCTAAAATCAACTAGGAGAATGAATCAAAAATTGTAGTTGATTCAAATTGGAGGTTGCTGATGTTTTTTTGAAATTCAAAGCCTTGGTAGAAAATCAAACACACTGCAAACTACAAGTTCTCAGATCAGATAATTGAACTTAGTACACTACAGATCAGTTTGAAAATATTTGTTAAGTTTTTGGAATAGAGCATCAAATTATTACTCCATATACTCCCCATCATAGGACCATCAGGGAGATGTCAAGGTGTATGTTGCACTAGAAAGAGTTTCCCCAAAATTTTTCGGCAGAGGCAACAAATACTATTGTATTTGTTTTGTATAGGCTGCCTACAAAGTCAATGAATGGTCAAACACCTTTTGAAGATATGTATGGTTACAAACCATTACTAAAGAATCTCACGACTTTTGGTGGATTATGTTTTTCTCACATAACTCAGCCGAAAAGGTATAAACATGACAAGAAGGCAGAACCTGGAATTTCCATTATCTATTATAGCCTGCAGTCAAAAGATTACAAAATTTTTCAACCACAAACTGGAAAAAAAATTTATAAGCAGAGATGTGGATTTTTTAAAACAAAATCAATAGGATTGGTATGGAGAAATGCAAGAAAGAGAAATTAATGAGTTTCAAAATTTGAGGAACGAGTTGATCTTCCTCCCATTCGAGGAGCCAAATTACTCTCATATATCAATCAAAGAAGCATTGTTACTGTATTTGAACCTAATGAATATGTAGAATCTTAAATATAGAAATAATGTATAATCGTAATGCAAGAGGACCTAACCATGATCGATAAAAAAGACACATGGAAGCTGGTATAAAGGACTCCAGATAGAAAGGTTATTGGTATTAAATGGAATTATAGAAATAAGATAAATGCATATGATTCGATGAACAAGCACAAATATAGGCTTGAGGTGAAGGGTTATGCATAGATTATTGTTGTAGATTTTTCTGGAACATTTGCACCAGTCGCAAGACTGTACACAATCATGCTTCCTTTGTCACCGGCAACACCAAAGGGTTAGAAAATCTACCAAGTAGATGTTGAATTAGAGTTTTTGAATTGCTTCTTGCACGAAGAAATCTATGTTGAGAAGGCAGAAAGATTTGTTGCATAAGAAAAGGAAGACAAAGTCAAATTGCTTAAAAAAGCCCTCTAAGGATTAAAACTACCTCGAAAGGCTTGGTAGAGTAGAATCAATGATCACCTTTTAGACTTAGGTTTAAAAAAAAGCCTAAGTGAGTCAATTCTTTACATAAAACATGTTGCCTATGAAATTATTTTAGTTTCTTTTTATGTTGATGATCTTTAAGTATTAGGGAGTAATATTGTTTTCATAAAAGAGTTAAAAAAGGAGATTATAATAGTCTTTAAATGACAGATCTAGGAGAGATGTCTTTCTTTCTTTGAATGGAGGTTAAACAGATCAAAGATAAAATTATGTTCAATTGTTATATTAAGTATGCAAACGAAATTTTGATAAAATTTAGAATGGGCGATTGCAAAAGTATGAGTACGCCTATGAATCAAAAGGAGAAGGTAATGAAGGACGATGGTGTTGATTGAGTAAATAGAAAGCTATAGAAGATGGATAGGATGTTGTATGTATCCTATATTTATTGTATGTTATCAGTGTACTGTTCTAATTCTATCATTATTTGTAAATAAATCTTATGCGATCTTGGACTGCAGATAAAGGAAAGCACAAAGATATTTGTGGACAACCAGGCCACCATTGCTATTTCTCACAACCATGTTTTTCATAGAAAGACCAACCATTTAAATGTTAAACAACATTTTCTTAGAAAAGTGCAAGAGGATGGTTTAGTGAATCCGATATATTGCAGAATCAAAGAGAAGTTGGCTGATACTTTATAAAAGCTCTCCCGACAAAAAAATTTGAGTTCTTGACAATGGAACTGGGAATTTTCAGCTGTTGATGCAAGGAGGAGTATTGAAATATGTGTCATGAGTTGTTAATTGATGTTGAGTTGGCATAATGATATGGCTGCTGATGTATTTTCTCTTTTTAGAAGATGGATATTTTCGGTTTGTCTTTTAGTGGAGAGTTTCCTAGTCTTTAGGTTTGTTGAGTTGTTGGTAGAATAAGTGTCGCGCTAATTAATAGGAAGATTCTTTTTTTTAGTTATTGCATTTGCCGAAAGTTTATAATTTGTGAAACAAGTTATGGATCATGTCATGGAAACAACAAATTTTGGTTTGAAGCTTGTTACAATAAAAATGGAAGAACTTCAAGCCTAGAAGATGTAAATAGTAGGAAATCCCAGCTGTAAATTGTTATAGGAATTCAGAACATGAAGAAGAATACCGAAGTTTTCTTGAGTTAAATTATTTTTTCTCACATTATGTTTCGTTAAATATGATGGTGTATTTGCAGATAAAGTGTGAGAATCACAACCACATAATAAGTAAAATATCTCACAAAAAACTATGTATCTATGTGGCTTACTAACCGTCATCAAGACTAACATATCTACTACAAAATATCTCCAACCTAGAAGTTTCTAGACAATTCTTACTTTTCTAACATATATAATAAAAAAAATATCCAATATAGGATTTTCTAGAGAGATCTTAATTTTCAAACACTCTTCATTAAGATTTTTCAATGAAAATCCTTGCAACAACCTTCGAAACTCAATCTGCTTCGAGAAAAGAGGTTTGGGCAGAATATCAACCTGCAGATCTTTAGTGATGAAATTCACCAACTTAGCTTCACCATCCTTTTCAGCATCTCTTAAAGCATGAAACCTTGTGTTGACATTCTTTGTTCTTCCATGGCACCCCTGATTTTAAGCCAATGCAATGGATAATTTATTGTCCACATAAATCACTCTTTGATCTTTTGGAAACAAATCCAATCCCAACAAGATGTTCCTTAACCAAATAACTTGATTTGTAGAAGATGAAGAAGCCACATAATCGGCTTTTGCTGAAGATTGTGCTACAATATCTTGATTATTTTTTCTCCAAGAAAAAATTCCTTAACCAAACGAAAAACAGTAACACGAAGTGCTTTTGTAATCATCCCAAAATCCACCCCAATAACTATCTAAATAGACTATAAGACCTCTATTATCCACATTTCTATACGAGAAAGTAATCGTCCTTCGAATGTACCTCGACACCCTGTTAGTGAATAAAAAATTCTTATTTCTGGGACATTACATGCTTCGATATAGCAACCTAACAGATAAAATTATGTCAGGACTAGAAGTTGTGAGATACAATAGAGTTCCAATTAGACTTCTTTTATCTTTTGGATCTTCCCTCTCTTCGTGATTATCGTTCACTTATTTTTCATTCACAACAGATTGAGTTGCAATAACTTTGTACTTTTTATGCTTGAACGTCTTTGATAGTTTCAAGGCATACCTATTTTGGTATAGGAAAATTTCTACATAATATTGAGTTATCTCCATTCTAAAAAAAGACTTCATTTCTCCTAGATCGGTCATCTAAAAAACATAAACCGCCAGAGGATTTTCTCTGGTTAACATTACATCATCGACTTAAACATATATAATAATCCAAATTCCATCCACTTTCCTTTTGAAGTATAATGTAGGCTCATTTAGGCTTTTGCTGAAGCCTTGAAGTAGCAAATGAGAATCCAACCTACTATACAAAGCTCTTAGGTCTTGTTTAATACCATATAGAGCCCTTTTAAGCTTGTACACCTTATCTTCTTCACATGAAACTGTAAAATCTTCAATTTGCTCAACATATATGTCTTCCTCAATCAATCCATTGAGAAATTCACGTTTTATATACAACTAGAAGATTTTCCACTTGTATTGTGCTGCGAGAGTATCTAGAAACTTTATTGTTTCATGTCGCGCAACAGGAGCAAACATTTCTCCAAAATTCACTCAGAGCTGCTGAGAATAACCTTTAACTACAACTCTATCTTGATGGTTGATGATTGATCCATCTAGATTGAACTTTGTCTGATAGACCCTTTAGACACCGATAACATTCTTTTCTTCTGTCCTATCAACCAACTCCCAATTATTATTTTTATTAATCATGGCAAGTTCCTCCTTATTGCTGAAATCCACACTTTGTGGTGTACTTCTTCTGAAAATGAGGATGGTTCAAAAGGGGGGAAAATTGCACTGCTCATAAACATCTGCTACTGATTTCCTGTACAAACAAGAGAGTCTATAGTCAATTCAACATCTCAATTGTTTTTTGTTCCAACAATAGGACTAGAGGGAGTATCACTATTTTGTTGACCTAGAGTTGCAGCTGAAGTATTCCCACCTAGGTTCTGCACAAATGTATCTAGATCCCAATCATAGTTTCTTGACTCATCCACTACAAGATCTCTATTAACAAACACCTTCTTGCGACTAACATTGTACACTTTGTATCCTTTTGCAAGTATACTATATCCCAGTAGAACACATACTTCTACGTTACTATCTTATTTGCCTCTTTTAGCATTTGGAACAAGTGCATAGCATACAGAACTAAATACCTTAAAGTGTCTTGCAGAAGACTTGATACCCTCCCATGATTCAAATGGTTTCATGTCTTGGACTTCCCTAGTTTATAATCTAATTAACAAATAGACAGCGGTATTTACCACTTCACCCCAATAGTAGTTAGGCAGCTTCTTTTATGCCAACATGTATCTTGCTATTTCCATCACTGTTCTGTTCTCCACTTAGAAATCTCGTTCTGTTGCAGAGTGTAGCTAATAGTTAATTGATGTTGGATACACAAATCTATACAGTACTTTGTAAACTGATACGAAGTATATTCAGTTCCATTTTCGGATCTAATATACTTTAATTTATACCGCTCTCGCTTTCTTCCATAGCTTTGCATTTTTGAAAATACAAAACACTTGATATTTGCTACTACAAAAGTAGATCTAAGTTATTTGAGTCATATCATTTTCAAAGATAACAAAATGGTTGTTTCCACTCAAAGAAGTCATCCTCATTAACCCACAAAAATCTATGTGAACCAAATCTTAGATTGTATATATACCAGTGAGCTAAGATTATATTGACAAAACTTTTTGTGCTAAAGAAAAGTATCGCTCAATACAAAATTAAAAGAGAAAGTATAGATAGAATAGCATGAAATAGATTATGTCACACTTTTTATTATGTAATTTTTTTCAGTCATTAATTTTTATATGCCTTACAAATATCGTAAATTATCATTTACTGTTATTTATATAATCGTTTATATTATCAATATATTTAAAGATTGAAGATAAAGTTTATGATCAAAATTGAAAATTTTATTTTTGGACTGTTTTCACATATAAATAGGGACAAAAAAGTTTTACTAAATCAGAAATTTGGTCAAAGTAAAATGTTTTTGTTCTTAGGAGGAAAATGTAGTTGAAGCTTATAATTGACACTAAAACAATAGATTTGTCTTTGCTGAAGACGGGTAGGACTTGTTTTGCTTTTATGATTAAGTTTATCTTCCAATAGGAATTTTTATAACCACATTCATATTAATAGAGATGTATATATCCCAAATATATACTGAAGTGTTTGAAATCTAAATGATGACTATATGGAATTCAATGAAACAAAGGATCATTTCCTCAGGTTAAGTGAATAAAAATCTTTGAATCAAGCTTCGGAGTTAGTTCAAGGTAGTTTCTAAGTACTGTATATGTTTCAATTAGTTTGTCTAGAACATGTTTCAATTTGTTTGTTTATAATCTGTTATAAGGCATTTTTAAAAGTATTTCAAGTAAAAAAAAGAGAGGTCTTCACGTATGGTGCTCGAAAATGTACGGTGCTCGAAAAGAATTTATACAGGAAATCGTAGATGGAATTGTGTACAACTATGGCCAGATTAAGATATGAAATATCCATCATATAAGTTATGAAATATTAATATACTGTGTGTAGTAAATCCATCAAATTTATGTTATAGTGCTGTATCAAGTTTCATTAGTTAGCATATTGCTTTATTTTGATACTTTCTATATCTTTTCTTAGGGAAGTGGGAAAGTATGCAACTCATAATTGGATCTTGTACTGGATTGTGACATAAACCCCGTGGTTACTCAAAATTAGTTTTTCTTCTATTTCTAGCCAAAGCAGAACTTGAGTATTCCACAAGGTATGGATAATCAACTGCTCTACGGATCAACTTGAGTATTACTTTTGAGGTAGAATCATTCGTAGATCATGGAAAGTCAAATTGCTTTCTTTACTAAAAAAAAGTCTGAACTGTTTGCTTCTTCAAGGACCAAAATTTAATAAGGAAGGTCAAGAGATGGAACAGGAGACACTAACAAAGTCAGCTCTCGCTCTTGTTCTTGTGATACACTTCTTGATTAATGGAATTAATCATATTCAATCTAAAACAAGACACTGCTATTTTTGAATCCAAATAGTGCATCCACTTCTACGCCAACTAATATTTAATATGATATTATGATGTAAAATGCATATATATATATATATATATATATATATAAAATATTTATTCGACCTAAGTCCACCTCAAAATCATATGAATGTTGATTTGATTAACCAAGGAAACATAGTAGGATAGGATCACTGTCGGACTCCTTGGTAGGAGGTTCTCAATGGTAGATTTTGCACTTCATTGTATAGAAAAAATAGCAATGAATATACCAACACCAAAAATAATAACATATAAAGTGTAATCCCACAAGTAATGTATATTAATACAACTAAAATTGAAATTAAATAGTATAGAAAAAATGAAGATAATTTGAAACAAAAGCATTTTCGTACAAAGTCGATCAAGGAAAGGAAAAATCAAGGTGAAAGATTACTGAAGGAAAAATATAAGCAGTGAAGCAAAACTTAAATTGAAAAAAGGTTATACAGAAATGGCTCAAGGGTGGATATACAAGGAAATAGCAGGCCAAACAATAACTGAAGGAATTATTATCTCCAAGTTCTAAAATACTTATAGATTTAACCCATTAAATATTTCATTTCTATCATTTAGTAATTTTACAACAATTGGTGTAGAAGTATTGAAATAATTCTTCTTATGAAAAAAATTACACTAGATGTTATCAATACTGTGAAGGTTATCAATGAACCTATACATGATATTAATAAATGTAATCAAAGAATGTTATCCAAGAATACAAGCAGCTACAAATGCATTAATTACAAAGAACAAAGTTTGGAAGCATGATATACATACCAATCGCATGCGTGTGATTATCTTAAAAATGTTAGCACATTTATACATCAAGTACTAGTTTAATGTGTCTATACAAAAATACTTCAGGAATAAACAATATAGTGATGAAAAAATAAATAGTATACCGCTTAATTTTTACTTTCATTATTTACTTTTTTACAAGGTGAAATGGGTAGTGTTAATTATTTTCCACATAAAATAGTCACTATAAAGGATTTCGAAGAAATAAACTTTTGTATTTAATGAGGACTTAACACATAGCAATTAGATGAAAACATATACCATGCAAATTAAAAGTATTTAATCAAAAGACCAGAAAAAAAATACACAAGACAAAGACGGTGAGTTGGACTAATTAAGAAATTCAATAAGAAAATAACCATGAGTAGCGAATGGAGAAAAAAAGAATGGCAAAGATTATTTTAAAACAAGAAAGGTTCTAGTTACATATGTATTGACAATAATATGATACATGCGTACTTAATTGTGCGGGACTTTTATCCCACAGTTATCTTAGTATGTAGTAGTCTTCTTCTTTAACATCGAAATAATAATTGCGCAAGGTAACATGAATAAGAAAGTACGCTACATTCTAAAGAGGAGAGAAAACAATTAATAGATCTAGACCTAGGTTAATGTGAATAAAAAAACTTACGATCCTTGGAGGAAGTGAAAGATGAACAACCCTTCCCTTTTTACTAGGTCATAGAATTATGGTTTTTTATTTTTGTTGATTCAAAAAAAACCATCGCATACCTACCAAACCCATGATTCCCTTCAAATTGTCTGGGTGAGGCAATATACTAGAACATAAGAGGTATCAATGTCTCTGTGTAAACAACAATATTGTTTATCACAAATACCAAAACACATCAACATTAAGTACATCAATTTGATAACTTACTCTATTCCACCATCAAAAAGTGTCGAAAAGATTGGTGGCGAAAATGTGGACACTCGAATGAGCTAAAAGAAATACAAACAGAAAAGAAAGCAAATAAGAGATTTCAAAAATGTGAAAAATAATAAGATTCTCAAAGAAGACAGATTTCAACTTTCATTTAAACAGTAACAAGTAAATCTCTTATGAAAATGGAACAAATATAAAAAAGTAAATTAAAATGAATCCTCACTATATGTTTCTCTATCTAAAAAAGGTAGGTTCCAATATAAAAAAGAAACTTTTTAGTCTTCCTATTGCCTAGAGCTCTGTAATCACAGTATTCACAGAAGTAGTACGAGTAAGGAATAATTTGGAAGAAACAGACCTTTCAATAAGTTTGTATATATTTGGTTCTGAGAATGAAAATGTGGATTATGTTGGCCACAAAAGAACAGTAATAACAAGCAACATACAGTAAGTACAACTCTTCTACATGGTTATGTACGGTTCTACCACCTAAGGTCAAATTAAAAGAAGATTGTAGCGCATGGATAGCTGTTGTAGTGTTGCTGCGTATATTTTTCACACAATGGGCCTATGAAACAAAAGTGCAATCCGTTTGTAACACTCTAGAAGTTCCATGACCTAGTCTAGAACCTCATTAGATTAATTATTCCTTAAAACAGTGTTTTAAGCTTAAACAAAGGTAATAATCTTTATTAGAAAGTATTAGAACTAAAACTTTGAGGGATGACAATGACGTCCGAAGATTTGTGCAAAATGACCTAGTGTTCCTTAGTGTGTTTCAATCGGTTTAAAGAGTGAGATTGAAGTCAAATTTGGTGGAAAGGTTCGAACTAAATATTCGAGTGTGTATAGGGTAGAAATATTTGGGTAGACTCCCCAAGGACCACCCTAGGGGTCCTTGAGGAGTATACTAACATTTGACCCTAAAAGCTATGAAATTACAATGTGTAACCACAGAAGGAATGATGGACCAACCATGGAATAACGGCCCATAGTTTGGTCTAGTTTGTTGACACTTATAATTTTCATCTGAAACAGGTCTCTGTACGAAACCATGATGGCCAGTACGGTCTGTGGTTTGGTCGACTCCTCGTGGATAGGGTTCCGTCATTTGGACCCTGGTTCACTGCCTAGTTTCAGTTAAGTTAGGGGAGTTTAGGAAATGGTTAATAAATTATTTACGGGTTATAATTAGTTATTTTATTACTATATAACTACCCAACGTCATTAAACTAATCTAAAACCTCATAATTTCAAAAACCCAAATCACTGACTTCTCTCCACTTTCTCTCACTACCCTAATACCTCCATTGAAGATCAAGGTCAAGCTCACTAGACATTCAAGATAAAAACTTTTTTCTTTAATTCTTTAAGAATTAACAAAGTATATAATCTATTCACTCTTGGGAACCCTTTCGCCAAGAGGTTCTTCAAAGAATTGATTTTAATATGTCTAAAACTGTGATTTTTATCCAATGTGGTGGGTTATCTTTCAAATTGGTTTATTACTGTATTCATTTTATTTATATTGATATGTTATGATTTTTTATTGGTTTATTGTTTTACTTCCTTAAACTTTGATCCAGTTTCTATAAAATATCAATGATTGACTCTTTCCTTCTAACCCTAGGGTATGAATTAGGTTGATTGGTGATTCAGGATTATGTAATAATTGAGATTGTGTACAATTTACTTTTATATGATGATTGTATAATTGATGGCTAAATATTTTGGAATTGATGCTGAAGTCTAGAAGAAGATTCTGAGAAGGTATTGGTAAGATTCTCAAAGACTATAAAACCTTATTGATGTAATGATGGTTTATTTTTTATGGTGATATTCAATTGAAGTATGAATATGTCCATGTTGAATATGAGATATTTATAGGGGTATGATCATGCAAGGTTGAAAGTCATTCTCTTGTGAGCCTTATTATTGTGATTATGATGTGATGATCTCACTCATAGTAGGTTGTGACGGACCGAAGTTATCATTCTATACCTAAAGAGCTATGATCATGATTGTAAAAGAGGTTAGTCCATAAGGCCTGTAATGTAAACTAATGTTAAGGATGAATTAAAAGATATTTCAAAAAGGGATTTTATCTTCGCATCGAGTGAACTAGATATGAGAGGTGTTCCTTCCAAATGAGGGAAGGTACGTTTAATATTGTTCTTATGAGATTAAGACTACAATGAAAAAATGTTCATAAAAGAGATTCTAGTAAATCTCATAGTTCCTTAACTATGTGCCCCCATAGGACGAGTAACTAGTGGATCCACCTAGAATGCTATGTTCATGTTTGATTCTACCTGGACAAGTAGAGCACATTCTTTTAGTGTAGGGTTTCATGACACCGTATTCCATTTTTGGCTCACATGATATATTGTCGGTTAAGGCGAATGTTCGGGAAAGTAAAATTAATGAATGAAAGTAACAAAATGAAAACTAACTAGTGGGCCTTACCTATGCATTGCACAACTTGTACAAGTTGTCCTTTAGGAGAAATTAAGGAGGATGTTTTTATGTACTTATATTATGAAGGAAATGCATAATGTTGGATTTACATGATGTTGATCTTATATGATGTTGGTTTTATTTGACGAACATGATATTGCTTTAAATAGCTATGTATGAGGATGACTATTCATGATATGATGTTATGTGATGTACATGGATTGCTTATGGTCTCTTTACTAGTTGACTTAGTTCATGTGGGGTTATGGGACTTCACATGAGCATTACACTTGTTGGCTTGTATTAGGATTGTAGGTAAAGTCTTGTATATTTTGATGATATGAACTCTAAGATATGAAATGTTTCTTATATCTATATTATGATGTTATTCATGTATATGAGTGTACTATGTCCTAATGTTGAAATGATTATACACTCGTATATTATCTTATATGTGCATAAAGGATTTAAAAGTAAATTATCATGGTTTTGAATGAAATGTCCCTTTGTGCATGTTTTCAATGGTTTTACTTGCATATGTTTCCATACTCAATAAATATGGTTTGTACTAACCCATATTTTATATTTCTCTACATTAATGAAGGTTCTGTCCATTGAAGAGATTCAAGTCCATGTTCAAGGAAGGCTTTGATTTGTTCCCAAGCTGTTGGTGAGTCCTCACTACCAAGGATGATGCCACTATTCTATCATATGTATTTCTATGTCTAAAACAATGATTCATCTCTTATCTTTTGAGACTTTATTGTAATTACAAATGGGACATATTTAAATAGTTTGGATTACGTCCCAAACATTGTAATTCTCTAATATATGGTTATGTGTGAGAAGATAATCGACTGTGTTCTTCAATGAGAAGTCTAACCTAACTTCATATATGAATAAACGAGAAATCAATGTATACTTCATACGTAAAGTTTTAATTTTTCTGCATTTTATATACCTATGATATGCAATTATGTATGCTAAGGTCTTGTCATAGACCTCTAAGGAGGACGAAGACACCGTTTACGTGTAGGTTGTGCTCCCTGGTCCTGACAAACTTGATATCACAGCATGAGGTTGAAATATCATAGGAATGATGTCTCACAAATAACCATGTCTACGTAAAATCTTGTTCATTATTTTGAAGAGATCCGCACTTATGAATGAGAGAGAAGTAGATATAAACATGTGATAGTGTTAGCTTAGTATTTGGATACTAGGTGGAGACTTAGTCAAATTAGGATTTATCATTAATTAAAAAACAAAATAGGATTTTTTCCCTTTTTCCTAAATAATAAAATTAAATATTAATTAATTTAATTAATTCACTTAATAAAATTTAATCAATTAAATCATTGCTTCCACCAAGGCTCGAACCCGGGTGGAGCTAGATTTCTCTTAAAGGGTAAAATTTTGCAACCTCTGCCCGAATTACCCCTTAACAATACCAATTAATTAATTAGGGTAATTAAAATACAACCCTTAGCCTGGATAATACCATTTTATCCCTTGACCCTCCAAACTTAAGATTACCCCTTTCAAGTCTGGTTAAGACTCTTGCGGGTGAATCTTCATATCCGGGTGTCCTACATGGCTAGAACCAACCTTTCCTAGCTCAACGAACTCACCAAGTTGGTTGGCTTTGTTGTTTCATAGGTTCAGTGTTCTGGTTCTACGCGCATCAATCCGTGTGAACCTGGTCAAATTCAGGCATTCTAGGTACGTTTAAGCATTACTTAGCATAGTCATTTTCAGGGTCTTACATTATCTCCCCCTTAAGAACATTCTTCCCCAAATAACACTTCTAATTATCTCGTACAATGTCAGTCATAGAATAACATATGTACTTTACACAGTCAAGTAATATTAACAAAGAATGAAGGAGACAAGGAAACTTAGACTTAAGAGTAATGTCTAACCTCAAGAGCTGAAAAGATGAGGATAGCAGATCTCATATCGACTTCGGCCTCCCACGTAGCACCCTCACCAAGATGGTTCCTACACAATACCTTCATTGTGGCAACCTCCTTGTTTCTCAGTTGTCTTACCTGCCGGTCTAACATCTCAATAGGACCTACTCATAGGACAAGTCTTCATCAACCCCGAACCTTCAACAGGCAGAATCGATGCTTGATTCCCAAGACACTTCTTTAACATAGAGACATGAAAGACTGGAAAAATAGAAGCTAGATCAACAGGCAACGCCAACTAATAGGCCACCTCACCCACATGCTGTAGAATCTCGTATGGCCCGACGTACCTCGATATCAACATCCCCTTCCTGCCAAACCTCAACACCCCTTAAGTGGGTAATATATTCAAGTATACTTAGTCATGAACATCAAACTCTAAGGTCGCTTCCTGTTATCTGTATAAGACTTCTGCCGAATGTAAGCTGTAGCCAACCTGTCCCTAATCACCCTGACCTTCTCTAAGGATTCATGAATCATCTCTGGACCAGTAATGAACGAATCTCCAACCTTAAACCACCAAACTGGTGACCTAATCCTCCTAACATACAGTGCCTCAAACGGTTCCATCCTAATACAGGAGTGATAGTTGTTATTATATGAGAACTCTATCAATAGTAGATGGTCGTCCCAACTACCTATGAAGTCAATCCCAGACGTCCTCAACATATCCTCCAATGTCTAAATGGTGCACTTTGCCTACCCTTCTATCTGAGGATGGAAGGCACAAATGAGCTTAACATGCGTGTCTAAGCTCTTCTAGAAGGATCTCAAGAAATGCGAAATGAGCTGAGCTCCTCTATCTGAAATGATGCACAAAGGAATCCCATTTCATCTCATAATTTCATCAATGTACATATTCGCATAATCCATGGCCCAGTAAGTAGACTTCACAGCGATAAAGTGGGAAGACTTAGTCATCCTGTCCACAATAACCCATATGTATTCATGATGTCTCCTATTCCTCGGAAGATCAACCACAAAGTCCATATTAATGGCCTACCACTTCCAAGTCGGAACCTCAACCATCTGATTGATACCACCAGGCTTAAGTTTCTCTGCTTTAACCAGCTGATAATTAGGACACTTGGCCACATACTAAGCAATGTCCTTCTTTATGCCATCCCACCAACAAATCTTCTTGAGGTCATGATACATCTTAGTGGAACCTTGATATATCGAATAACTGTAACCATGGGCCTTTGCAATAATATTGGTCCGGAAATCATTAACGTCTAGTACACATAGACTATCTTGGTACCTAAATTTGTCGTCACCTCCCAAAGCAAAGGACTCATTCATCTTTTCTAGCTCTGAGTCCTTCAACTCCATCAAGACAGTATCAAAATGCCGCCCTTCTTGACTTCAGCTACCAAGGATGACTCAGAACTAGGATGAATTGAAACACCCCCACTAGTAGAAGCCATAAATGTCACACCCAGTCTAGCCCGTCTGTGTACATCCTTCACCAATATCTTCTTCTCATCATCAACATGGGCTATACTCCCCATGAACAACCTCCTCAAAGCATTATCTATAACATTCGCTTTCCCTGGATGGAAGTGGACGTTCATGTCATAGCCTTTAACTTCTCCAACCATCTCCACTGACATAGATTCAACTCCTTCTATGTGACAACGTACTGGAGACTCTTGTGGTCTGTCAACACATCCACGTGCACTCCATACAAGTAATTCCTTCAAAGTTTCAATGCAAACACAAGAGCTGGCAACTCCAGGTCATAAGTGGGATAATGCTTCTCATGAACCTTGAGTTTTCTTGACGCATATGCTATCACCTTACAACACTGGATAAGAACACAACCTAAACCAACCATAGATGCGTCACAATAAACAGTGTAATTCTCACCACAATTTTGTAATGTAAGCACTAGGGCTGACGTGAGTCTATCCTTGAGGTCTAGTAAACTCTTCTCACAAGTATCCGCACATTGTAACTTAACTTTCTTCTTAGTCAAAGTTGTAACTGGGGCAGCAATGGAATAAAAACCCTCCAAGAACCTGCGGTAATAACCAGCCAATCCTAGAAAGCTATGGATATCGGTGGGAGTAAGAGGTCTTGTCCAGTTCTTAACAGCCTCAGTCTTTCTGGGGAACACCGCCACACCCTGATCGGACAAAACATTACTCAGGAAGGTGACTGATTTAAGCCAAAATTCACTCTTTCTGAAATTGGCATACAACTGATGTTGTCTAAGTACCTACGAGGTTAGCCTAGAATGTTGTTCATACTCTTCCTTGGTCTTAGAGTAGATGAGGATGTCACCAATGGATACTATGAGGAAAGAAGGTATTCATGAAAGACTCGGTTCATGCAGTCCATAAATGCAGCTAGTGAATTAGTGAGACCAAATAACATGACTAAGAACACATAATCACCATAATAGGTACGAAAGGCTATCTTTGGGATATCTTCATCCCTAACCCTAAGCTGATGTGGCCTGAACGAAGATCATTCTTTGAGACGAAGCTAGACCCTTGGAGCTTATCGAGTAAGTCTTATATTCTGGGAATTTTATACCTCTTTTTTATAGTTACTTTATTGAGCTGCCGATAATCAATACACATCCTAAGGGTTTCATTCTTTATTTTTCACAAAATGAACTTGTGCTACCAAGAGGATATGCTCGATTTAATGAAGCCTTTATCAGTGAGATCTTTTAACTGCAGCTTCAGCTCTTTGACTTCAGCTGGAGTCATTCTGTAGGGAGGAATTAAAATCGGTTTTGTATCGGGATCTAGGTCTATACCAAAATCAATCTCTCGAGGGGGGAGGGACTCCTTGCAAATAATTAGGGAAAATATCTTGTAACTCATTCACTACATGCACAACGTCTATGGAAGGAATGTCATGTTCTAGATCATTGACACTCACAAGATGACATAACAATCCCTTGGACATAATTTTATTAGCTTTTAGGTTTGAAATTAAATAGACTTGAATGACTTGAATTATACCCCTCCAAGACCAGCTCTTATTCATTAGGGAAACGGAATCTCACAACCCTACTACAACAATCCATGAAGCATAACATTTATGGAGCCAGTCCATACCAAGTATAATATCGATGTAATTCATTGTTAACTCAAAAAAATCTGCACGTCTTACCACATACTACTATTGGGCAATCTTTATGAACCCTATCAGCTCTCACATTTTCTCTTAAGGGAGTACTAACTACAATAGGATCATGCAAAACCTCAAATAGTGTTTCAAAAGTAAGAGCAAGCAAGGGAGTCACAAAATAAAACATAGACCCTAGATCAAGTAAAGCATAAAGAGAGGTTGAGAAAACTTGCACCATAACTGTGACCACTTCAGCAGACTTCTCCTGCTCCTCCCTGCCCTTCAAGATGTAAAATCTATTACTCTTATGAAGCTCGGGTGCATTAGCATTATGGGGATTAGGCCTAGGCTGAGCATTACCTCCATCTTGAGACCTATTCTGTGGGCAGTCCCTAACCATGTCGGCTCTTTCCGCAACCGAAGCATGCATTTGTGCCTACTCTGCGCTCTCTACTGTTAATACGGACACACTTGACACATTTATTTCTAGGATATTGCACATCACCTTCATTTCCCTTCTTTGGCTCTATTCCTCCTCCTTTAGGTGATGCACTCCTCTGAGAGCTAGATCTCTCTGCACTCTGACGTCCGTTCTTAAATCTGGCACAAACTCCAAAAGTGCTCCTGCCACCACCTATGCTTGGACATGTATGGTCAGAAAGGTTAGGCCTCCTAACCTCACGGACTCTTCTTTTCGTCCTACTATCCTAAATATGCTTGAAAAGTACCATAAAACTAGACAAGTCAATGTTATCATAGATCATCACAGACCGACACTCATCCTCCAATTCCTCTGAGATCCTTGTAAGGAACTTTCTCATCTCATCTCTGCTGTTCGATACAAGAGGAGTGGTATATGGACAATTTAAAGAATTTACGGGAATACTCATTGACAGTCACTGAATCCTGCCTATGGTTGATAAACTCCTCAACCTTAGACTCTATCATCGCTCTGGGGAAAAACCTCTCAAGAAAAGCTTTCTTAAACAGCTCCCATGTGATCAGGCCTCCGGCCAATGACCTGGTATCCTGCCACATCTTGCACCAAGCCTTTCTAACATCCTTCAGTTGATAGGAGTAAAGCTCAGCTTTATCAATCTTCGTGGCCCCCATCGCCACAAGAATCTTTTGGACCTCATCCATAAACTCCTGAGGGTCCTCTGCAGTCTTATATGCTATAAAGATTGGAGGATTCATCATAGTAAATCTCGCAACTTGTTCATTATATTGTGGGCTGGTGGATAATCCAGCTGAACCTCCTCTCTAGTGTCGTGGACCGTCATAGCATGGTCCTGCACAGTGATGGATTGAGCCAGTTGCGCCAAAGATATCAGCACCTAATCATCAGTCAACCTAGCTGGGTTAACTGTCATGGCCACTCATGCAACAGGAGCATGGGGTTGTACTTGGTTTTCCCCGGCAGCTGCTCCTACGCTTCCCCGACCAGCGTTACGCCTTGTGTTCATTTTTTGGAAAAATAAAATTGATGTTAGATACGCTCATAACACCAAGAAATCAAACATTAAGTAAAGCACAATAAGATCTGAAGAAGGGAAATTTTCCTTTACATCATGCAATCTCTAATTCATGATAGAAGTTCACTTCACTACCATAACTTAGAAAACTACTTAATGTGGCTAATGTGAACTTATTATCCTAGGAGTTTATACTAATGATCTGATACCACATTTTTCATGACAAGAATCTAGACCCATGACGAGACCCGCGTCGTTGACCTCTCACAGGTCGCAGAAAAGTCTACATACGTCATTGTTACTTAATCTAGGTTAATTTTAACGAAAAATTTGAATTTTTTTACATAAACTTTACATTGGAAAACATTGATCTCGCATAATACTATCTACATAACTCATAAGCATTCACAACAACGATCTAAATCAAGATAATTAAATGAAAGATATAGTCATAAATATAGAGTTGCCCAAGTGGCACCAATATAACGTCTAAAAGTAAATACAAAATAAATGCTAGTGGAACATACTCCATTTTTTATGTTAATTCTTGGAGTATTTTGGTGTGACATTTATTCAGCAACATTATACTTATATCAACCTCACATTTTTAACATATTCATACACGTAAAATACAACATTTTAACATGTAAAATTCAGGCTTCAAACCATGGCTAACTCACAGCACACACATGCACAAACAAGTTAACGTAATTCACTTTTTTGGAACACATCTTTCATTTCTCACATGATTTCTGAATGCACATTCAAACATGTTATCACAACAAGACTTAAAGAATTCTACCAGAAGTCATACCAATGCATACTTAGAATCATTCAGAAGATCTAATGATAAGGGCATGCAACGGGGACAACCTTAGTTTTTTTACTGTGAATAGACAAAACCTTAAGGGTCTCTTGGGAAAGGGACCAAGAGGGTATAAAACCCATACCTGAACTCATTCAATGAGGTTCTAACGTTCTGCCAACACACCCACTAAGCAAACATTTCACCACCAAAATCACAAGCACAATCCGTCGCGAACTTGATTTTTTCTTTACGCTTTTAAACATATTTTGCTTTTTAGTTTGAGAGATATAGTTCATGAATGTGGGTGAACTTTGTTTTATTTTTGTTCTTTTCTTTTGTCTTATAGAAATTTGAGCGTCAAAATGGGAAAGGAGTAGACAAAAACGTGTGATAGTGTTAGCTTAGGATTCGGAGATTAGGTAGAGACTTAGTAAAATTAGGATTTATCATTAATTAATAAAAAAATATGATTCTTTTATTTTTTTCTAAATTAGAAAATTAAATATTGATTAATTTAATTAATTCACTAAATACAATTTAATCAATTAAATCATTGCTTCCACCAAGGCTTGAACCGGGGTGGAGCTAGATTTCGCTTAAAGGGTCCATTTCGGCCACCTCTACATGTGTTACCTCATAACTATATAATTAATTAATTAATTATTTAGGGTAATTAAAATACTACCCTTAGTATAGAAAAGACCATTTTACCCCTAGACCCTCAAAACTTAAGAGTTATCCCTTTCAAGTCCGATTAAGACTCATCCGAGTGAATCTTCATATTCGAGTGGCCAACATGGCCGGAACCAACCTTACGTACCTCAACTAACTCACCAAGTTTGTTGGATTGGGTTTTGCATAGGTTTGAAGGTTTAGTTCTACGCGAAACAATTCGTGTGAACCCGGTCTAATCCAGGCCTTCTAGGTACGTTTAAGCATTATTTTGCATAGTAACTTTCATGTTGTTACAGATGATGAGGGTAATTCCTTGCATTTTATTTTTTCATATGTGTTCCTTCTAAGAGAGGGAGGACTAAGACGTTTGATGACTAAGTCACCAATTTACCTCATATGTGGTTTTATTTGCTTATGTGTGATTCATTGGATTTTAAGGTCACTAAATTAGTTATTAAAGAATATATAGAAAGTGTGTAAAGTTTCGTGGAGTTTGGAGGTCAAGCGTCCAAGAACGTCTATGACATTCAAAAGGTTTGCCTTGTAACGATTTTTAGTGTTTAAGCATGTTTCATTGAGTTTTACATATTCATTTTTGATGAAATTCATGTGAGAGTTGTTAAGCTCGTTTACGATCATGTTTGGGTTCGAAACATCTGGGAAAACATCCCCAAGGACCAACCAAGTGTTGTTGAGAAATGACCCATGTTGGTGGCCAAAACTGCCCAAGGCATTCCACCTACGGATGGTAATGTACGGCTTATGGCCTGCTCGACGCCCCATAGGTGGTGGGACTCATTTAGTACTTACACTTGAGATCTAACCTACAAGTTCCAAGTCTACCAATCGATTGACGAAGGCCAGGAGGGCCTAAGAATGGACCTACGCCTCGTCGATGGTGGTCTGTCTCCACGAAGCTTCACTATAAGTTGAGGTACAATGTTGTAATTTCATCCCACTTCCAAATAAGAGTATTTGCAGCTTATTTTTTTTAAAATGTGTTTATAAGCCTAAAACACATTGAAGACTTCATTCTTCTAAATCAAATTCCCAATTCCCTTAGAATTCTGTCTAGGACTCCCTTGAAGTCCAAACTCAAAGAAGGGCTTAGAGTGACAAATTGATTGGAGATTCATAATCAAAATTACTAATTAGCTTCATCAAGGTATTTCTATTGAACATTGAAACACTTTTAATCAAACAGACCAAATTCTCAAGATGTTTTCTTACGTTTTTAAGTTGAATTGTCCAATTTCATGATTTTACCATGGGTTCTTGCATCAATTGTTTTTCATCGTTTTTTATGGATTAAATTTTTATTGTATTGACGATTTTAACCTAAATCCTATGAACCCGTGAATTGGATGAACCATAGTCTTTGACTATCTATGGGTTACTTGATATTTATATAATGTTTATGAATTCTGGTGTGTAGTTTTATGTAGGCTATTCATTGATGTAATAAATGTAGTAAATTTATCGGTAGGTTGTATTGGATTGATTAATATGTAGTAGTTTTACCTAGATTCATGAATATTGTGATACTTATATTGAATTTGTTGTTATAGACTTGGGTAAGGGTCTTGGTATCGAATTGAGTAAATTGACTTTGGATTGAAGTGTTGTGTATGATGTGGGGGTATTCCACCCTTTTTCCATCATTTTAATGTTCTTTATACTTAAATTCTATTGTAGTTGGTACGGTCCACTTATATTGGCGGTTGTACGTGAGTTTATGTGGACTTGTCGATGTTACATTTTTCAATATGATGATCATGGCCTTATCGGCACTACTAAATGTAATGTTGATAATTGTGTAGGTTATTATGTGAAGTATAATAATATATATCTACATGTTAATCATGTCAATTTATATGTGTTCTATTGATGTTATGCAAGTGATCATGTTAGACTATGACTATATGCTTATATGTGTAGTCTTAAAGTTGATGCATGATTGTTACTACTTGACTATATGAGTCTATATTGGTTATATAGATGATGTTGTAGTAATGTATAGGGTGACATAAATATGATAAGGTTAATCCTAAGTTCTTTAACGAATGATATGTTATTTGTGATAAAGTAAAAGAATGTAGTGACTTGTTTGGTAGACTTGTGTCTATTTCTTGATATATGAATGAATGTTATGACATTATGATATTTGTTGATTAGGTAGGCTTAGTGCAGCCTTGTCAGGTATGAAAGAATGATATGTGAGACCTTAGAGGATGTTAATAAGGTCATGTACGTGGTAAAGGTTATTTTATGAATGTTGAATTCGAGATTTGTAGTGGTATCCTTCATGTTTGGTAATGGTAGACTTAAGGTTAATTGGCTGTAACAACATCATATTAATCCTTATGGAAGTCATAATGAGATATCTTTGTCGCCATAGAAAGGTATCCCAAGTGGACCTCTCTGGTAGGGTGAATGTGATTAGGTTATGAACTAGATAAGGAACCTCTTCAAGTGATCCTTTATTGTCAATTATACTATGAGAACAAAAGCTAGCAGCGAGTGATTATGTTATAGGAAGTAGCTATACTTGAGAATGAGACTAGAGTGAATTGTACCTCTACTTGAGAATGAGAATAGAGTGCACAAAAGTCTCTTCGTAGTCCTTAAACATGTCCCTACATAGGATGTGTCCTGGTTATACCCTTGGAAAGTAGAACACTCTCATTGGAGTAGGTTAGAAATCTTGATTCCGTGGCTAGCTATCATTGTCTATGTCGGTTATTGCCTATTATCATCATGTGGGATACTTACTAGTATTACAGAAGTTTTATGAAGTTTAGGTAGTGGTATGGGATGTAGTATAGACATTGCACAATAGGCTTTGAAGGTGTTAGTTAGAGTCCCTAGGTATTGTCTAAGATCAATACTTGAATGTCCTTTATATGATGTATGAGTCTTAATGAACTAATGAACTAATGACTTATATTATGAAGTAGGTGAATGGAATAAGTGCCTATCGATAGTAGTTAAGGGTTGTCTAGTTAAGGTGTAAGGGGGCATAGGAATGGTCGCTTTCTATCTTATCTAGATGAGTTTTAAGAATGACTCTAGTTAGGGATGATGTTGAAAGTGTAGGCATTATCCGAACTTAGGAATTCTTAAGGATTATTTAGGTAGTCTTGAAGAGGTCAATCATGGACGTTATCTTCTTGATCTACTTAAGTAAGTCTTTTGATAGCCTTTGTTGAGGAAATATCATATTATCTAGATGTTGATATGCTCTATGGCTTGAAGTGTGTATGTGACTTATCATATGTGTTCTTGAGGGACATTTAGGTATTGCTTAGGGAGGTTGTATGGTCAGTATCTCTTTGAATGACTTAAGTGAATCTTAGGATAGCTTTGAGTGGGATATTACATGCTATAAGGTGTCTTAATTGAAGATAGGCAATACATCACTCTAACAGTGAATCAAATCACTGTAAATTGACTCTTAAAATGTGATGTTTAGTTTAAATGTTTCATTATGTCTTTCTAAGTTGATAAATGTTGTTATTGTGATTATATAATGATGTTATAAAGAAAATATGCATATTTTCAATAAATGTTTGTTTTCATGATTTTTATGCATACTGCCATACTTAGTACATATGGTTGTACTAACTCCATGATTTTATCTATATCTATAGTTGTTGGTAGGTGAGGAACTTTTGGAAAGTGAAGACTTGGACCATTTCATCGTTCAAAAGAAGTTGAAGTATGTCCTTATTTGACTCGAGGGCATAGATGTATTTTATGTTTTCTATTTGAAGTATTGTAATAGACTAAGTATTTCTATATTAGTATTAAAGTATGGGCCGTGTCACAAGTATTATTGTGTCTTAAGATTATGAGATTGAGACTTTGTATTTCCTATTGCTTTATATGAAGGAATTTGTAAAGACTATGATATTTTTTGTGAAAAGCTTTAATTTTGCGCTAGTTTTAACTATGTTTATTCTATGAATGATATATGAGGGCTTGTACGAGACCTCCATAAGGTCAAGTATGCCGATTATAAATCTGAGATTACCCCTAACTTCTAGGGTGTGGTTTCGGGATGTGACAAGATTGGTATTAGAGCATAGGTTTGTGAAATCAATATTAGGAATCAAAAAGTCTCATCAACTCACGTCTAGTAGACTCATGACCATCGGTGTGAGTCGCGACACATCAATGGGCAAGAATCTAAAGAAAGATGGAGTTTCCCTTCTTTTCTACTCCTTTGTCGTGCCGTAGAGTAAAGGTTATGAGTTCTCTTTTCTTATGGTTTTCCTTGTGTTTTTAGGAAGATGAATACGAGGAGGACACTGAATAGGAATGTCGAGGAGAATGAGGTGCAAGAGGACATCCCTTCTCAAGTTGAGGAAGTTGAGCAAATTCCTCAAGGTGGTGCGCAAGGTGATCAAGTCCCTATTGTGGGTGGAGTGCTCCCCCTTAATTGAGTAATACGGATATTAGGAAGGCTTTTGTTGCTTTAGCCCGTGTCCTGACTACTCAAGTTATTTTGGGTATGGTGCCTAAGGCAAATATGGTAGAGAGCACTATGGCCTCTAGGTTGAGAGATTTGGTGAGGATGAATCCTCCTATATTTCTTGGCTCTAAGATGTGAGAGGATTCAAGTTTATAGATGAGGTGTACAACATAGGGCAGTCTATGGGAATGACATCTAGGGAGAAAGCAGTTTTGGCTTTGTATCAATTGAAAGATGTGGCTCAAATGTGGTACAAACAATGGAAAGGCAATAAGCAAGAGGAGTTGGGTCCTATTAAGTGGGGAAAGTTTAAGAATGTTTTTTTTGGTAAGTACTTTCCCCGTGAGATGAGGGATGTTAAGGTTGAGTTTATCAATCTTAAGCAAGGCAATATGAGTGTTGAGCAGTTCACTAAGCTGTTTAAATATGCGCCCTCTCATGGGTCAAATCCAAGAGATGAAATGACATGTTTTGTGACGGGAGTAGCCGACTTAGTAAGGGAAGAATGTCGTACAACGATGTTACATGATGATATAATCGTAGCTAGACTAATGGTGTATGCACAATCCATTGAGTCTTCTTCTTAACCATACTTTTCTCATGATCACTGATGTATACGAGTACAATATTGAATCTAAAATAAGTTTTCGTTGTTTGGAATGAAGCATATGGGTTTTCTAGCATGGTGAGTTATACAATTCTTTTCTAGTTCTTGTTCTGTTGTGAATCACTTAAATATGTGAAATTGATGTTTATTTTTTGTTATGTTCTATATGGTATGATCATGTTATGTGCTAAATGGTATGATCATGATATACTATTTATATCTCTATTCGTGGAAGAGCATAGAGAGTGGCATCTGTCAATAGTGATCTGTGTGTACGCAGCTTCACTATCATTTGAGGGGTGATGCTGTAATTTCACCCCACTTCCAAATAAGAGTATTGGCGATTTATTAGGTGTCTTATGGATCTTTTCAATGTGTTATAATGCCAAATCCTTAGAATTCTCTCTAGAACTCCATTGAAGTAGAAACTCAAGAAAGGGCTTAAAATGACGAATTGAATAGAAAAAAATTTTCAATGTGAAGAATTACCTTAATCAAGGTATGGATTTTGATCCTTGAAACTGATTTCATCAAGGAGCCCCAATTCTCAAGATGTTTTCTAAAGTTTTCTAGTTTAATTGTTCAATTTCAAGATTCTACCATGGTTACTTGCATCAATGGTTTTAAAATGTTTATTATGGGTTAAATTGTTATTTAATTGATAATTTTAACCTAAATTACCTATGAACCCATGATAATTTAAACAAAAATTACTTGATATTGATCTAATGTTCATGAATTCTTATGTAGTTTTATGTGGGCTATTCATTGATGTAATAATTGTAGTAAATTGATATCTATTCATACATAATTCAATATCCCAATGAAAACTACACTAGAATTAATAAAAATTAAGACAATATCACTAAACCCATAAAGTTGTCAAAAACTATGTTAATCAATTACATGGGTTCATAGGTTAATTTAGTAAAAATCATCTAATTAACATCAATATAATCAATATACATTATTTTAAACCATTAATGCAAGAACCCATGGGTAGATCATAATATTAGACTAGTTCATGTTTAGAAAACATTAGAAATCTCCTTGAACTTTGGGCTCCTTGATGATAGTGTTTTAGGATTAAAAAAAATTATACCTATATGATGTTAATCCATGAAATGGATGAAGTATCACCATTCAAACCTCCAATCCAAGCTCTTCCTTGAGTTTTGGCTTCAATGGAGCTCTAAAGAATTTCATAGAGATTTTGGGGTTTTGATATGGAAGAATGAATTCATCTAGGTATTTAGGACATATAAAACCACTTAAAATACCTAAAATACCCCTATGTAACCTCCCTTTATCTTATATGGAAGACGAATTCACCCTTTCAACTAACAATAAACTGCGCGGGAACATAGTCCACCCACGACTGGTCCGTCGGCGGACCATCTCCGCACCAGTGGATATTCCTATTGGTTCGTTATTAGGGTATGAGACTGGTCGTTGGATGGAAATCTTTCCCACGCCTAATTCCTAACCCACATCCACCAACGATAGGGCGTTGACCAGCCTATTGGCCATCGATTGCCTCAGTTGGTTGGTCCATAGGGACTTTACGCAAATGTTTCCAACCAAAAAATATTTTTATATGAGTTTAGGACCTCTTACATTAATTTACTCCAAAACAAACACGTAAAACTCGATGAAACATGCCAAGACAAACAAGGTCGTTCCAAGGAAAACCTTTCTAATGTCATGGACGTTCTTAGATGTTTGACCTCCAAACTTTATGAAACTTGACGCACTACCTATAAATACTATAGTTACTAATTTAAGGACCTCATAAGCTCATAAAACACACATATAAGCACATAAAAACACATGAGACACATCAGTGACTAGTCGTTAAATGTCTTTGTCGTCTATTGACGTTTGACTTTATAATCACCTAATACGTTAAACACTGCCTCATTACCAAATTATATATCAATTTAGGACCTTATAACCTTATGAAAAACATGTTAGGCTCTAGCTTCACCTATGTCATTTTCAAGTTTTTAACAGGGTGAAAGGAAGATTTTGAGTCTGACATGATGTTGATTTAAGAGAGACAAAAAACAAGAGAGGGGCGTATGATGGTGTTTGAAAATATAGAAGAAGTGTTTTTCCCTAGAAATATGATACCATGAAAGACTTTAATCTCCTTCCTTATTTCATTGATATCAATGGTTTATATACAATATAAGACTATAATGAAGGAAACTAACTAGCTATAATTAGGAACTAAATATACACCTATATATTATTTGGAACTAAATATAAACTTAACAAAGGTAATATATTTAATAAATCAGAATATATTTATCATATATTTTAAAAAGTTCCAATAATGGCGCATATCAAACTTCAAAAGCAAAGGAAGACAAGACAATCGAAGGTTAAATCTTGCTTATGCTGCACTTTCACGTACATATTTTTCCATAATCATGACGTAGGAATAGGTCAAAACAATCTAGGATTTTTTAAAAGAAGAATACATTGGAGATTAGCAAATCAAAGGTATGAGAGTTTTGAATCCTATTAAAGAATTTTGAGATACAACAAATGTATGATTATGAAACTGTCTACGAATACTATTATAGGCTTATTAGAATTGTGATCAAGGTAAGAATACTGGGCAATGAGCTTCCTGATAGTAAAGTTATTGTGAAACTTCTTGTTACATTATGTTAGAAGTTTGAACCTACAATTGATTCTTAAGAAAATACTAAGGATCTTTCAAAAATAACTTTGGAAGGATTACAAAATCCAGTGCAGGTACAAGAAAAATAAGGTTAATGAGATAGGAATGGTCTGTAGAAGGTGCACTTCAGTTAGAGTTCCAAAACTATCGTGGAAAGAAATACTAGAAAATACAAGAAAAAAATAATTATGCTTAAAATAGTAAGGATTCGTGTGTAATGGAAGTAGACACAATTCAGGAAGCAACAAATGAGAAAAATTCCCTGTGAGTAAATACTGTTGAAGGAAGACTGATCCTCACTTCAATTGCTGGAGAAAGCCGGATATAAGACCCCAAAAATGTCAAAAACTTTGGCATGCTGAGATGATATGCAAGGAAAAAGGACAACAACAACCAAGAGAATATGAAGTTTCAAATCAACATGAGGAAGAACAACAATTTGTTGCATCCTATTTTTCATCTAGAATTTCAAGTGAGAGTTAGCTTATTGATAGTGATTGTCAAACCCACGTGACTATTGATGAAAATCTTTTCTAAAGGCATGATAGAATTAAATAATCAATAGTCGAAATCGAAAAGAGAAAATACCTCCTTGCTAAATGAAAGGGGACAACGTTTATTTAGAGTTATAAGAGAAGAAAAATTATTTCTGAAGTTTTATTTGTACCTGAACTTGATTAGAATTTATTAAGTGTTGGAAAACAACTGGAAAATGTGTTCAAATAATTTGTTGGATATAAGGTGTGTCTAATCATTGATCCATGTTATCAACAACTATTTAGAATTAAAATTAAGGGTAAAAGCTTTCCTTTGAATCCTGTGGAAGAAGAAAAAATAGCTTTTCGAGTTGGTCTAGTGTTGCAGAAACTTGGTATAAATAGTTGGGTCACTTCTACCAGAGGGTACTTTTGTATAAGCTTAAAAAAGTGTAGGCAAAAGATTACCTCCATTTCAAGAAGAACTTCCAAGTTGCGAGGCATGTCAATTTGCAAGATTTCTATTCCAAAAATCAAGTAGGAGAGTTACTCAATAGTTCATTCATACAAATTTCCGAGGCCCCTAAAGAACTCAATCATTGAAAGGAAGATGGTATGACATAAATTTTTTTGATTATCTAACAAGGATGTGTTAAATTGGAGGTTGCTGAAGTTCTTTTCGAAATTCAAAGCCTTGGTAGAAAATCAAAGACACTGCAAACTACAAGTTCTCAGAAAAGATAATGGAATTTAGTACACTATAGATCAGTTGGAAAACATTTGTGAAATTGATAGAATAGAGAATCAAATTATTACTCCATAGAATCCCTATTAAAATGAAGTAAGTGAAAGGAAAAATAGGACCATCAGGGAGATTTCAAGGTGTATGTTGCACCAAAAAGAGCTTCCTCAAAAAAAATTTGGGCAGAGGCAACAAATACTGTTGTATTTGTTTTGCATAGGCCGCCTACAAAGGCAGTGAATGTTCAAACACCTTTTGAAGATTGGTATGGGTACAAACCTTTACTAAAGAATCTCAAGACTTTTGGTTGATTATATTTTTCTCACATACCTCAGCCGAAAAGGGATAAACCTGACAAGAAGATAGAACAAGGAATTTTCATTATCTATAACCTGCAGTCAAAAGATAAAAAAAATTTCAACCACAAACTAGAAATTCTTTTTATAAGAAGAGACGTGGAATTTTTAAAACAAAATCAATAGGATTGGGATGGAGAAAACAAACAAAAAGAAGTGAATGAGTTTCACAATTTTGAGGAACGAGTTGATCTTCCTCCCATTTGAGGAGCAAAATAACTCTACGATATCTATCAATGATGCAATGTAACCGTATTGGAACCTGCTGAATATGTAAAATCTTAAGGATACAAGTAATGTATAATCGCAATGCAGGAGGAGCTAACCATGATCGAGAAAAAAGACACATGGAATCTGGTATAAAGGTCTCCAGACAGAAAGGTTATTGGTATTGAATGGAATTACAGAACAAAACTAAATGCATATGGTTCGATGAACAAGTACAAGACTAGGCTTGAGGTGAAGGGTTATGCTCAGATTTCCGGTGTAGATTTTTCTTGAACGTTTACACTAGTCGCAAGACGTGACACAATCAGGCTTCCTTTGTCATCAACAATTCAAAAGGATTGGAAAATATACCAAGTGGATGTTAAATCACTGTTTGTTAATTGCTTCTTATAGGATGAAATCTATGTTGAGCAGCCTGAAAGATTTGTTGTAAAAGAAAAGGAAGACAAAGTCTACTTGCTGAAAATTCCATCTAATGATTAAAACAACCTCCAAGGGCTTGGTACAGTAGAATCCATGATCACCTTTCAGACTTATGTTTTGAAATAAGCCTAAGTGAATAAATTCATTACATAAAAGATGTTGACTATGACATTATTTTAGTTTTTTTTATGTTGATGATCTTTTAGTATTAGGGAGTAATGTTGTGCCCATAGAAGAGTTGAAAAAGGAGATGATGATAGTCTTTGAAATCACAAATCTAGGAGAGATGACTTTGTTTCTTTGAATGGATGTTAAAAAGATCGAAGATCAAATTATATTCATTTGTCAGAATAGGTATGCAAAAGAAATTTTGAGAAAATTGAGAACGGGTGATTACAAAAGTATGAGTACGCATATGAATTAAAAGGAGAAGTTAATGAAGGATGATGTTACTGAATAAGTACAAATAGAAAGCTACAGAAGCTTGATAGGATTTTTGATGTATCATATATTTATTGTATGTTGTCAGTGTATTGTATTGATTCTTCATTCTCCCAATGAAGTACGTATAAAATATGCAAAAGGAGTACTCAGATATGTCAAAGGCACAATGGACTATGGAGTAAAATTTAGAAAATGCGGAATTTTAAACTTCAAGGATTTTCTAAAGTGATTGGGGTTGATTTGTTGAAGATATGAAAAGTACTTCAGGGTACTGTTTTATTTTTAGCGTTGGTTGCTTTACTTGGTGTTCGAACAAACAAGATATTACTGATAAATCAACAACAGAGGAAGAATTCATTGATGATACAACTGCCGTCAATCAACCTTTACGTGTAAAGAAATCTTTTGCAATCTTAGATTGGACATAAAGGAAAGCAATAAGACATTTGTTGACAACTAGGATGTCGTTGCTATTTTTCACAACTTAATTTTTCATAGAAAAACCAAGCATTTGAATGTGAAACTACATATTCTTAGTGAAGTGCAAGACGGTGGTTTAGTGAATCCGGTATATTGCAGAATCAAAGAGAAGTTGGCTGAAATTTTTACGGAAGGTCTCCCGACAAAAAAAATTGAGTTCTTGAGAAAGGAACTTGGAATTTTTAGCTCTTGATGTAAGGAGGAGTATTGAAATATGTCTAATGAGTTGTTAATTGATATTTTGTTGGCATAATGATATGGTTGTTGATGTGTTTTCTCTTCTCACAAGATGGATATTTTCTGTTTGTCTTTTATGTGACAGTTTCTTTGTCTTTAGGTTTGTTGAGTTGTTGGTAGACTAAGTGCCTTGCTAGTTAATAAAAAGATTCTGTTTTTTTAATTATTGCATTTGCCGAAATTTTATAATTTGTGAAACAAGTCATGGATCAAGTAATGGAAACTACAAATTTTGGTTTTTGTTACAATAAATAAGGAGGAATTTCAAGTCTTGAAGGTGTAAATAGTAGGAAATCTTAGCTGCAAAATGCTACAGGAATTCTGAAAGTGAAGAAGAATGCCTAGGTTTTCTTGAGTTAAATTTTTTTTTCTTACATGATATTTCATTACATATGATGGTGTATTTATAGATAAATTTTGAGAATCACAACCACATAATAAGCAAAATATCTCACACAACAATATGTACCTATGTGTCTCACAAACCATCATCAAGACTATCATATCTACTACAAAATATCTTCAACCTAGGACTTTCTGGACAATTTTTACTTTTCCAACATATTTAATAAAAAATATATCCAATATAGGATTTCCTAGACAAATCTTAATTTTCTAACACTCTTTTTTAAGACTTTTCAATGAAACTCCTTGCAACAACCTTCTAAACTCAAACTTCTTAGCGGAAAGAGGCTTGGTCAGAATATTGACATACTGATCTTCAGTGATGAAAAGCACCAATATAGCATCACCATCCTTCCCAGCATCTCTTAAAGCATGAAACATTGTGTTGATATGCTTTTTTCTTCAATGCTTCCCCAGATTTTTGCCATTGGAATGGCTGATTTTTTGTCCACATAGATCACTCTTTGTTCTTTTGGCAACAAATCCAATCCCAAAAAGATCTTTATTAACCAAGTTACTTTATTTTTAGAAGATAAAGAAGCCACATACTCGGCTTCTACTGAAGATTGTGCTATAATATCTTGATTTTTTATGCTCCAAGAAAAAATGCCTGAACCAAACGAAAAATAGTAACGAGAAGTGCTTTTGGAATCATCCAAACTTCCACCCCAATACCTATCTTAATAGACAATAAGAGCTCTATTATCCATATTTCTATATGAGATTCATAATTAATAATCCCTCAAATGTACCTTAACAAACTTTTAGCGGCTCAAAATGCTTAGTTCTTGGACATTACGTATTTGGAGTAACAAACTGACAGATAACATCATGTCAGGACTAGAAGGTGTGAGATACAATAGACTTCCCCTTAGGCTGCTTTAAACTTTTGGATCTGCCCTCTCTTCGTGATAATCCTTCATTAATTTTTCATTCAGAACAAGTTGAGTTGCAACAACTTTCAACTTGTTAAGCTTGAACCTTTTTGACAGACTCAAGGCATACCTATTTTGGGACAAGAAAATTTCTTCACAATATTAAGTTATATCTATTCAAAAGAAAAACTGCATTTCTCCCAGATCGGTCATCCAAAAAATATGAACCGCAAGAAGATTTTCTATGGTAATCCTCACATCATCGATTATAACATAATAACCATTCCATCCACATTCCTTTTGAAGTATAATGTATGCTCATTAAGCTTTTCCTGAAGCCTTAAAGTAGCAAATGAGAATCCAGCCTACTATAACAAGCTCTTGGGATTGTTTTAAGACCACAGAGATCCCTTTTAAGCTTGTACACCTTGTCTTCTTCACATGCAACTGTAAAGTCTTTAATTTGCTCAACATATATGTCTCCTTAATCAATCCGTGAAGAATTTAACATTTTACATACAATTGAAAGATTTTCCACTTGTATTGTGCTGCGAGAGTTACTAAAAACTTAAGTGTTTCATGCCGCACAACAGGAGCACACATTTCACCAAAGTCCACTCCAAGATGCTAAAAATAACCTTTAACGACAAGTATATCTTGATGCTTGAAGATTGATCAATCTGTATTGAACTCAGTTTGATAGACCTATTTGACACCGATAACATTCTTTTCTTCTGGCCTATCAACCAACTCCCAAGTATTATTTTTATTAATCATCGCAAGTTCCTCCTCCATTACAGAAATCCACACTTTGTGGTGTACTTCTTCTTCAAATGAGTATGGTTCAAAAGGGAAAAAAATCACTGCTCATAAACTTCTGCAAGTGATTTCCTCTTCAAAACAAGAGAGTCTGTATTCAATTCAATATCTCAATTGTTTTTTATTCAAGCAATAGGACTAGAGAGAGTATCATTGCTTTGGTGATTTGGAGTTGAAGCTGAACTATTCCCACCTTGGTTCTGCACAAAAGTATCTCGATCCCAATCATAGTTGCTAGACTCATCCACTAGAAGATCTCTACTAACAAAAAACTTCATACAACTAACATTGTACACTTTGTATCCTTTTGCAACTATACTATAGGTTAGCAAAACAAATAATTTACCTTACAGTCTTATTTGCCTCTTTTACTATTTGGAACAGGTGCATAGCATACAGAACAAAATACCTTTAAGTGTCTTGCCAACGACTTGATACCCTCCAATGCTTCAAATTGTTTCATGTCATCGACTTCTCTAGTTTATAATTTTTTTAAGTAATAGACAACAATAAGGACGGCTTCTACCCAATAGTATTTAGGCAGCTTCTTTTCTGCCAACATGTATCTTGCCATATGCTTCAGTGTTCTGTTCTCCTCTTAGAAATCTCATTCTGTTACGAAGTGTATGTAATAGTTAAATAATGTTGGATACACAAATCTTTACAGTACTTTCTGAACTAACACGAAGTATATTCAGTTCCATTATTGCATCTAATATACATCAATTTGCATCATAGCTTTCCATTCTTTTAAAATACAAAATACTTGACATTTGCTACTAGACCTAAGTTATTCGAGTCATATCATCTACAAAGATAACAAAATGGTTGTTTCCACTCAAAAAGTCGTCCTCATTTGTCCACATAAATCTATATTAATTACCTCTTTAGCTCTCCAAAAACTTCCTTTAGGAAAGGATATGCTATGCATATTATTATTTAATTGACATGACCCACAAATATTTCTATACATGTCAATTATGGGTAATTCAAGAACCATAACCTTATATTTCATATACACCAGTGAGCTAAGATTATAATGACCAAACCTTTTGTGCCAAAGCCATGTGTCGTTGAATTCAAAATTACAAGAGAATGTATAGATAGAATTGCATGAAATTGGAAAGGAATCGTCAATCATACTAATTTTAGCTACTTCACATCATAAATGACACATTGTTTGTCGTTAAATTAAGAAAATAAGTTTTATGAAGCAATTGAGCAACACTTAACAAGTTTTGAGTCAATTTTACACATAAAGAACATTATAATAATCTCCCATACCTTCGTCAATAGGAAAATTTACTGACCTTCTACCATGAGCTTCCAACAATGATTCATTTCCAAACTTCTGTTTGGTTCTATTAAATCTGTCCAAGGTTAAAACATATCTTCATCAATCGCCTTGTGTCTTATGCATGCACTATGTACGAACAATTTACATTGGTTAGTATGTGATGTGTATGAGGCCATGAAAACCTCCTCCTTTTATTTCCCAACCTTGTGATCATCTACAAAATTCACTCGATGGGAAGACTGACCACTTTGATTTTGCTTTGGCCTACAATACTTCTCAATGTGACAATACTTTGTACAATATCTGCATTGAATTGGAGACCTATTTGAATTCTGCCAACAATTCTTCTCTAGATTGTTTGTCTTTTTACAAATTCCACAAGGTGGAAAATTTTCTTTTATAGACAAATCACCTTGGTTTCCACAAGATTTCACCTCTCAAAATTTATCCAACCAAACGAAAATTTATAATTTCCATGACTTGATCTATATCTTTTTTCACATATTATAAACCTTCGGCATGCGATTGAGCAACCACACTTTGCTCTACAATTGAATTCTGCCATTTAATCCTTTATTATTTAAATTTATATGACAGTTAATAGATTTTGAGAATGAGTTGTTTCTTGTTCATGAATTGTTATATGACTTACAAATATCATAATTAATCAGTTATTATTACTTATATACTCGTTTACATTAAAAAAATATTTAAAAAATCATGCCTTAGTTTACGATCAACATTGAAAAGTTTATTTTATAAATGTTGTCACATATAAATACGGACAAAATAAGTATTTAAAAATGGTACAAAAATCAGAAATTTGGTCTTAGAGGAATGTTTTTGTTCTCAAGAGAAAAGTGCAGTTTGAAGCTTACAATTGACACTAAAACCAATAGAGTTGTCTTTGCTGAAGCTTACACACACACACATGCACGCACGCACGCACACACACACACGCATACACACGCACGCGCACGCACGCACGCGCACGCACACGCATGCACGCACGCACGCACACGCACACGCACACGCACACACACACGCACGCGCGCGCGCGCGCGCACACACACACACATATATATAAATGGAAACTAACTCCACCTCCAAATCATATGGATGTTGATTTGGTAGAATTTACACTTCATCGTGTAGAGAAAATAACAATGAATATTTCAACACCAACAATAATAACATATCACGTTTAATCCGACAACTAATGTATGTTAATACAACTAAAATGAAATTAAATAGAATAGAAACAATGAAGAAAAGTAGATAAAGTAAAACTAAAGAATTTTAGTACAAAGTCGGTCAAGGAAAGGAAAAATTAAGGTAAAAGATTAGTGAAGGAAAAATATAAGAGGTGAAGCAAAACACTAAATTGGAAAAAGGTTATAGAAAAATGTCTCAAGGGTCGAGATAGTAATTTAGTAATTTTACAACAATTGTTGTACAAGTGTTGAAATAATTCTTATGAAAAAAATTACTTTAGATCTTATCAGTACTTTGAAGGTTAACAATGAACCTATAACATGATATTCATTAATATAATAAAAGAATGTTATCCAAGAATGCAAGCAGGTACAAATACATTAATTACAAAGAACAATTCATTTTGAAAGCATGAAATAAATATCTCTCGCATGCGTGTAATTATCTTAAAAATGTTAGAACATTTATACATCAACGTAACAGCTGAATGTATCTATACAAAAATATGTCAGGAAGAAACAATATAGTGATTACAAAATGAATAATATACCACTTATTTTGACTCTCATTATTTACATTTTCACAAGGTGAAATAGCTAGTGTTGAATATTTTCCACATAAAGTAGTCATTATATAGGATTTTGAAGAAATGAACTTCTGTATTTAAGGAGGATTTATCACATAGCAGTTAGATGAAAACATATACCATGAAAATTAAAAGTATTTAATCAAAAGACCATAAAAACTAATACACAATACAAAAACCATGAGTTGTACAAATAAAGAATTTCAATAACAAAATCACCATGAGTAGTGAATGGAGAGAAAAAGAATGGCAAATATTACTTTTAAAGAAGCAAGGGTCTAGTTTCATAGGTATTGACAAAAATATATTACATGCGTATTTAATTGTGCCCGACTTTTATCCCAAGTGATCTTGATATGTAGTAGTCTTCTGCTTTAACATTGAAATAATAATTGTGCAAGGTAACATGAACAAGAAAGTAAGTTACATTCTAAAAAGGAGAGAAAACAATAAATAGATCTAGCACTATGTTAATGTGATAGAAAATCTTACGATCCTTGGGGGAAGTCAAAGATCAACAGCCCTTCCCTTTTTAGTACGTCATAGCGTTATGGTTTTTTATATTTTGTGTTTCACCAAAACCATCGCATCTGTACCAAACTCATGATTCCCTTGAAATTGTATGGGTGAGGAAATATACTAGAACATAAGATGTGTCAATGTCTCTATGTAAATAACAATATTGTTTATCACAAATGACAAATGGCATCAACATAAGTATAGCAATTTGGTTACTTACTTTATTCTACCATCAAAAAGGGTAACACTCCAGAAGTTCAATGAACTAGTCTTGAACCTCATTAGATTAATTATTCCTTAAAACATTATATATAAGCTTAGACAAAAGTAATAAACTTTATTAGAAATGTCATCAATAACTTAGATAAAAAGATCTCTATACCAAACCATGATGACCAGTACGGTTTGTGGTCCGATCGATGCATCATGGACGGGGTTTCGTCATTTGGACCCTGGTTCACTTTCTAGTTTAATTTAAGTTAGGGGATCATAGGAAATTATTTAAAAAAATAGTTAAGGGTTTATGTAAGTTTTAATTAGTTAGTTTATTGCAATATAAGTGCCCTAAGTCATTAAACTAATCAAACACCTCATAATTTCTCAAACCTAAATCACTCTCTTATCTCCACTTCCTCTCACTACCCTAATGACCCCCATGGAAGAGAAAGGTCAAGCGTCACCAAATTTCAAGATAAAGATTTTATTCTTAAATTTTATAAGAATTAATAAGGTATAATCTAGTCACTCCAAGGACTCCTTTCCCCAAGAGATTCTTTAAGAATTTGATTTTTATATGTATAAAACTATTTTTTTATCCAATATGGTGGGTTATAATTCAAATTGGTTTATTATTGTATTTGTTTTATTTATATTTATATATTATGATTTTTTATTGGTTTATTGTTTTAGTTCCTTAAACTTTGACGTAGTTTCCCTAAAATATCCATGATTGTCCCTTTCCTTCTAACCCTAGGTTATGAATCAGGTCGACGTGTAATTCGGGGATTATGTAATTAATTGAGATATTGTACAATTTACTATTATATGATGATCGTTGTATTGATGGATATATATAATTGAATTGATGGTGAAGTCAAGAAGATGATTCTTTGAAGGGATAGGTAAGATTCTCAAAGGCTATGAAACTTTATTGATGTAATGATGGTGATGTGCAATTGAAGTATGAATATGTAAATACAATAGGAATACGATGATATGATGAATGTGATGACATATTACGAAAATGTTGAATAGGATATCTTTATAGGGGTATGATCATGCAAGGTTTAAAGTCAATCTCTTGTGAGCCTTATAATTATGTTTATGATGTGATAATCTCACTAATAGTTGGTTGTGATAAATGGAAGTTTCATTCTATACCTAAAGATCTATGATCATTATTGTACAAGAGGTTATTCCATAAGGCCTATATTGTAAAATAATGTTAAGGATGACTTAAAAATATTTACAAAAGGAACTTTAGCTTAGCACCGAGCAAACTAGATATGACAGGGGTTCCTTCCCAATCAGCGAAGGTAGGTTTCATATGGTTCTCATTAGATTGAGACTACAATGAAAATGTTCATAAAAGAGATTCTAGTAAATCTCGTAGTTCCTTAACTATGTTCCCCATAGGAAGACTAGCTAGTGGATCCACCTAGAATACTATGTTCCTGTTTGATTCTAGTGGGACAAGTAGGGCACCTTCTTTCAGTGTAGTGTTTAATGACACCTTATTCCATGTTTAGCTCACATGGTTTAATTTTTCTTAAGGTGAATGTTCGTTAAAGTAAAATGAACGAATGAAAGTAACAAAATGAAAACTAATTAGTGCCTTAAGTGGTTCTACATAGTGTAGCTAAAGGTATGAACTTTACTTATGCATTGCACTAGTTGTCCTTGATGGGAATCTGAGGAGAATGTTTTTATGTACTTATGTTATGAACGAAATGCATAATGTTGCCTTTACATGATATTGATCTTATATTATGTTGGTTTTATTTTATGAACATGATAAAAATAGTTATGTATGATGATGACTATTCATGATATGATGCTATGTGATGTAAAGGGATTGATTACTTATGGTCTCTTTACTAGTTGACTTAGTTAATGTGGGGTTATGGGACTTCACATGAGAGTTACACTTGTTGGCTTGTATTAGAATTGTAGGTAAGGTGTTGTATATTTTGATGATATGAACTATAAGATATGAAATGTTTCTAATGGCTATATGATACGCTCAAATTTACTTCTCGAAAAGAAGAAAAGCGGTCGCATCAAGTAATTAACCCAACTAGTGAGGTTGAGATTGTTCCCACGAGGAAAATGATTCAGACTTAACTTTATTCTATTATTACATCTATTTTAGGAATTATTTCTCCAAAACAAATAACTTTAGGGGGTTTTGATTAATGAAAGAAATTATCTAAATTAAAGTAAACAAGTGACAGGTTCAAGTATTGAAAGTAATGAGAGAAACTAGGGCGTAAGTTTTCCCCACAGACTCCTTTATCGGAAATTCTAACTATAACAATCATTTCCTAGTATCTTGCGTGTAAAGTGATAAGTTAGGTATATCTAAGTAATTTGTATGGAATCTAGAGAATCTCACTCCGCACCTTGTTCGGACTACGTGTGTTGCTTTCCTAAACTTTATCTTTACCTCATATTAAGCATCATATTCATTATTTGACTAAGTTGTTACTTGGTACCAACTGACACTAGCCTATTAGATAGTATACACTAATTCTATGTCGATAATTTTTTTCCTATAGTCAACCTCCTTTGTATGAAAAGTAGCAATAAGACGAGTTCTAACGTTGGTCATCCGTTAAAAAGACTTATAAGCGAAAGAATTAGCAATACATGCAAGAAACTATTCTAGAATTACTATACTATCTAGATTTTACGTTGTTATTTACCCATCGTTCCCACAACCCTAGTTATGGAGTATAGTTACCCATGCCATTAATCACACAATTCATATTGATAATATAAGAATTCATGCATTTACTTTTATCAGAATGAAGAAAATCCAGAAATTCACTTGAATAGTTCAAAAAAAAAAAAAACAACAACAATTGATCATTGAAAAGTATGATCTTATACCAAAATAAAGAGTTCAATACTTAAACATGAGAACTAAAAAAAAACCAAAAGTCTAACCCCAAAAACGAGGTTTTTCAAACTATTTATAATAAAATAAAACCTAATAAAAGAAGGACTCTATTTAAGGTAAATTTGTCCAAAATGCTTCTGAATCGATGATCCCTGTGATAGACCATCATGGACACAACGGTCCATCGTGGGCTCCGTCATTGCATACTTGGCATATTTTTATCTGCTTTCTTCATAAAATTTTTGTTATTCTTGACGAACATATATGATCGACCGTTGCAAGCACGACTGTCCGTCGAGGGGTTCCGTTCCACAACACTTAGAAACTTTTTGAAATTGGGTACTTGAACTACTCTATGACAACCACGACGAATAGGAAGGACGGATCGTCTTGTCTATGATAGTCCCTCATGATCTTTCGTAGTCCCACACTTGGTATGACTTACCTAACTTCCTTCAGCATCCATTTTCTTCTAACTATGGTGCCACCTACAGAACGTAACAGTCACGACAGACCATTGTGGGCCCTATAGGTTGTCAGTTCTGCTATTTCTACTCAAATCCTTCGCGTCCTCCTTTTGACAGATTTCCAGCAAGTAAAGAGAACCCTACATCAAAAATCAATACAAAAAGGCTTTAGACACACTAAACTTAATGAAAAGACATTGAAGTACTGTGTGACAACGATACATCACTATATTATGATGTTATTCTTCAATATGAACCTGACTATGTCTTAATGTTGATATGATTATACACTCGTATATTATCTTATGTGTGCATAAAGGCTTTCAAAGTAAATTAGCATGGTTTTGAACGAAATGTGCCTTTGTGCATGTTTTCAATGGTTTTACTTGCATATGTTTCCATACTTAATACATATGGTTTGTACTAACCCATATTTTAGATATTTCTACATTAATGCAGGTTCGGTCCATTCAAGATATTAAAGTCCACCTTCGAGGAAGACTTGGATTTTTTCCCATGTTTTTAGTGTGTCCTCAAATACGAGGATGATGCGACTATTTTATCTTTTTATGTCTATGTCTAAAACATTGATTGATCTCTTATCTTTTGAGACTTTGCTGTAATTCCTATATAGTACATATTTCAATAGTGTTGGATTATGTCCCAAACTTTGTAATTCTCTAATAGATGGCTATGGGTGAGACAATAATAGACTATGTTCTTCAAAGAGAAGTCTAACTAAACTTTATATATAGATATACGAGATCACACCTATTACGTGTAGGGGGTGCTCTCCGGTCGTGGCAAACCTTATAGCTGGGCATGAGGTTGAAATATCATAGGAATGATGTCACACAAAAAACCACGTCTACGTAAAGTCTTGTTCATTATTTTGAAGTGCTCCACACCTATGAATTAGAGGCTACGTGATGCTTAGGAAATTCTCACCTCTTTGGTATTCTTGAAGTCATACCTCAACAGTATTAACTCTACATGTCCTTTTCTTATAATCCGTTTGTTGTGGTTATAGGATATGACTACTAGACGTGTAGCCGCAAGAAGAGTTGAAAAGAAGATTGCTGATCCAGGAGTTCGTCCCCAAGACAACAATGCCCCTTCTCAAGAAAAATCTCTTCAAGGTGACCAAGATCTGATCAATACTCCGGCAATGATGTATGGAGAGATAAAAATGACTTTCATCAACTTGGATCAAGACATTACTACTCAAGAACTAACCGTTGCTACTTAAGCTCAAGCTATGTCAACTCAAGAAAACCGGGAAGTTGCACCCCGTGTGAACCAAAATGTTTGTACCATGGCTTCTTTGTTGAGGTACTTCACAAGGATGAAACCTCCAATGTTCTGGTCTAAGGTGAATGAATACCTCTAATACTTTCTTGATGAGGTCGATGACATCTTGTATGCTAAGGGAGTGATTTACAATGAGAAGGACGATCTAACCGCTTATAAACTTAAGGACGTGGCTCCAACTTGGTACACTCAATGGAAGGAAAAAAGATCTTTAGCAGCAGTTCCTATAAGTTGGGAAGTCTTTAGGAGGGTATTTCTTGATAGATTCTTCCCAAGGGAGAAAATAGAGGCTAAGTTTGAAGAGTTCATCAACCTTCATTAAGGAGGTATAAGTACCCAAGAATACTCTTTGAATTTCACTAAATTTTCTAAATATACGTCTTCTTTGATGTCCAATAATATATATGAAATGGGCCATTTTTTGACCTGTGTGTGAGATGATCTTGTGAAAAAGTTTCATTGGTGATGCTTCATGAAAACATGGACATCTCTAATTTGATGGTGCATGCTCAAAAAGTTCAGGAAAGTAGGGTTAAGAGGAAGAGTAGGGATGCTAAAAGATCAAAATTATGTAGGTACTTCTTTTCAGGACAAGAGTGTAGACCCCAGACGAGATTGGCGTCGTTGACCTCTCAGAGGTCGCAGAAAATCCTACGTACGTCATCATTACTTCATCTAGGTTAATTTTAGAGGAAAATTTGAACATTTTGTTACTTAACATTCATATAAGACATTCTAATTAAACTCATAAACATAAACACTTAACATTCATATAAGACATTCTAATTAAACTCATAAACATAAACAACCAACCATCTAATATCAAGATCATTAAATGAAAGAAATAGTTCCATACTGTATTAAGTGTATACTTGCCAAAATGGTACCAATACAGTGTATGAAATAAGATGGGAAGGAAATGCTATTGGAACATACTCCACTAACTAAAACCTATATATAATCTAGAATTTAATGGGTAAGTTTCCTCAAAAGCATGAGGGCCTACCAAATCCGGATTAATGCTCCACGTCCGGATCGCTTTATCGTCGACCTATAAGCTCTAACGTCCACCTGTGTCTGCACCTAAAAATATAGAGTTGTATGGGATTAGTACACACTTGTACTGAGTATGGGTATATGCAATCACACACTAAGGACATGCATGATTATGAAGAGATCTTTCCTAATGATATGGATTAAGGAAAGTCATGTCAATGGACTTGAAAAATTCCGATTAGGAAAGTCATGTCATGAGAGTAACATGCATCATCATACTTATCATTTTGAAAACATCACATAAAATATTGCACATATCATACCAAATAGATTATATCATTATTTCGTATGCCATGAGACCTTGGAATCATGGACTTGACATTAGGACTTCCCAAAATGAGGGCTCAACATATGGGATCTCAACTAGGGAGCGTTCTCTAACAAACACATAGTCTTCTTCATTCATTCATACGTTCTTCATGTTCATTATTTCATATACTTGCGCAACCACCAGTTATACCTAGGATGTAGTTTTAGACTCTTATCGGGTTTGTTGTGCAATGACCAAGAACAACCTAGTGTTATTACTTAAGCCTAGTTCACCTCCTCATTATCCTATCGTATTATCGTTCATTTCATTATGTGCATTCGTTGAGGCTGGCCTCATTCTTTCTTTGGGAACTTTAACCTTAACAGATATATATTATGTGAGCATTATGAAATCGAGTGTGTAATCCCCAACCGAAAAAGGTGGAATCACCGGCCAAAGTGAACCAAAATATGCTAGCGTATATAGGGAATTGAACCTTGCTAGATCCCTGTATTGGCAGCTGTAGGTTCAAAGACTAGGATATATAAGGAGACCCATACCTGGCATGTCGGACATCCCCTCTTCCCGAAGGAAGGCATCACCACTCATAGCTATCCTATCATTGTTCAGTATAAAGTTCCATTAAATTCAACTCATACATCATGGAAGATGGCTTCTGTCATGAGGATATTATATATCATTAGATAATTTCTCATCTCATCATTAGTATTAAGGATGCATTAACTTCAATTATTTCAGAGTGTTCATAGAGACTGGTCTCTTCATTACCTTTACACTATCATTGGTGAGTACGTTTTAGTAACATTTACTCCGGCTCATATGAGATTGTTCTCATCTATCATATTAGCCTCTTATCATATTGTCACCTCATTCATTAACTTTAACATGTTTTCTTTTCCTAATTACTCACCCCTTTACATGAATGTACATTTCATCATATGCCTTGGCCATTTAGTGTGTTTCACACTCTTACTTAACCCTTCTACAAGGTTACATCATTCTATCACATACATCTTAGGCTCACTTAATTTTAAACGTATCTTAGACTTATGAGTCCACATATACAAGCCATGAGGCTTCATTCATAGTTTGTCTAAGTGATTCATGTTTACCCAAGATTATATGATACAAGGCATATGAATCTTGTAGATATGCCAAAGGTATTAGTATCAATCTTTAGAGGCAGCATCCATTAAATAATTCTTTACGTATGACTTATGTGTCAATAATGAATTGGGCAAGGGAACCCAATTTCAAATCTCATGAACAAAACTTAATCTTATTTTAAACTTTATAATTGCATTTTTAAGATTTGGCAGACCCTAGTCCGGTTCCCATCAACTCCATAATGTTTCTTTCTTGTTCTCCTCTCCTTTTTTCGCTTTAAGGTAAGAAGGTTGTGGGCTGAATCCCCTACAAGCTCATTGTTTCTCTTTTAATTTTTCTCATAACTTTCTAACCTAGTCAAGAGGTTGTGGGTTCAATCCTTACTCTCCACATTTATTTTGTCCTTTATTTTTCTCCTATCTCTCTTATCCATTCAAGAGGTTGTGGGTTCGATCCCCACTCAGGAGATCTATTTTTCCTTTTATTTTTTTCATAATTTTTTTGTGTAATTTTCATTTGGTGAGGTCATGGATTCAATCTCCAATGACCTCACATTTTAAAATATTTAAAAAACAAAGTTAATTTTCCTCGTCATTTGCCGAGTCCAGTCCATTTTCCTCTCGATCTTTTGTTGTTTTTTGAAGCTTTCATGTAATGATGTCTTGGGTTAAATCCTTAGTGATATCACTTATTTTAAATTCAAATTTCATTGCATTTTCTACCACTTTGTTTTGCCGAATACAACGTACCAAATTTTGAAAATTTATTAATTATTTTCATCTTCTTTTTGTCATCATTCAGACGTTAATTCTTAAGGCATTTCATGGTCATTTGGTGCAACTTTTAGTGTAATCTTTTTATGATTTATTCATCCAACAATTACAATTAAATCCAGCAACATTACACAACCTTTACACCTCATGATTTACACAAACATTTGCACGTAAAATTCAAGCATAAAAACATATCATTCTTAAGGCTTTATATCAAAAATCATGTCACAATGTACACATACATTTTTATGAAATTTTGGAAGCCATAATTCATCATTCATACAATTCTGAACAGATAATAATGAACACATTAGAACGAAAATTACACTTCATACTTAATCTACCAACAAACATACTAACCTAAGATCAGTGATAGGAGTTAGTGACAGGAAACATGTAATGGGGAACAATATTAGTTTCATAATAGAATTATTTGAGTCTTAAGGGTCTCTTAGGAAATAGAACAAGAGTAAGAAAACCCATACCTGATTTTAACGTTGTTTAACACTTGAACTTTCTGCCCAAAACTTCTCCAAATTCATGGTCAATCTCTGAAACTCACACCTTACCCCACTAGCGTATTACATCTTGCTGAACGTTTTCGTATTGCTTTCTTGTTCGTGTTTTCCGTGCAAGTTCTTCATGTTGAAGAAATTTTTTTTTTGATTTTTTTTCTCACGTTTAAAAGCTTGAAAGAAAGTGTGAAATGAGAGAGAGATAGACGTGAAGGAGAGAGAGAGATAAACGTGAAAGAGGTGAGTGGCTTAGGATTAGGTGATGTAGTTTAAACATAGTAAACTAGGAATCTTTCAAACTTTGAAAAACTTATTTTATTAGTTTAGTGAATGACCATAATTCCCATAAAAAATTAGTTTATAAACCTCATTTTAATCAACTTAAATGTTGCTTCCGTCGAGTTCGTACCCGTGACGTCGCCATTGCGAAAACGGGTCCCTCCGGGTCAATCCGACCCAAACTGGCCCATTAATTAATTAATTAATTAATAATAATCTGATTTTCCTTTTTATTGAATTAAATTTAAATATTGATTAATTAAATTAATTCACCAATATAACTAATCAAGTTAAATCATTGCTCCCACCTAGGTTCGAATACAGGTGTAGCAAGATTTTTCTCAATGAGCAATTTCAACCCTTTCTAACCTAAATGCCCTTCCACCTTATTAATTAAATAATTAATTCCACTTTTTTGGTTATTACTATATTACCCTTAACCTTGAAAAAGACCATTTTCCCTTAGACCCTCCAAACATAAGATTTGCCCTTTTTAAGTCTGATAAAGATTCATCCTAGGAAATTTCATATTCGAGAGACTTACATAGCTGGACCCAATGTTTCCTAGCTCAAATAACTCCCCATGTTAGATTGCTTGGTTGTCGTAGGGGTTTTGATGTCTTGTTCTATGCATATCAATTAGTGTGAACTCGATCTAATAATTTCTAGACACATTAAGCATTACTTAGTATATACATTTTTAGGGTTGTTACATTATCTCCTCTTTAGGAACATTCGTCCATGAATGACATTTCTTATAATCTTGCACAATGTTAGTAATATCCTGACATATTCAATGCACAGTGAAGGAATAAGAACAAAGAATGGAGAGATAAGGAAACTTTGACTTAAGAGTAGGAAATCTAACCTCAAGGACTGAAAAGATGAGGATAGCGGGATCTCATATCAGTCTCAGGCTCCCACATAGAACCCTCAACAAGATGGATCGTCCACAATACCTTTACTGTGGCAACCTCCTTGTTTCTCAGCCACTTGACCTATCTGTCAAAAATCTCAACAGGTACCTCCTCATTGCACAAGTCTTCATCAACCCTTAAACCTTCAACAAGTAGAATTGATGCGGGATCATCTAGGCAATTCTTCAACATGAATACATGAAAAACTAGATGAACAGAAGCTATCTCCGCAAGCAATGCCAACTCATAGTCCACTTCACCCACACACTGTAGGATCTCATATGGACAAACATACCTCGGACTCAACTTCCCCTTCCTGCCAAACCTCATCACCCTCTTCATAGGTGATATCTTCCGATAGAGTTGGTCACCAACATCAAACTCTGAGGGTCGTTTTCTATTGTCTGCATAAGACTTGTGGCAACTGTAAGCAATATCCAACCTTTCCCTAATCACCCTAACCTTCTCCAAGGCCTAATGAGTGATCTGTGGAACCAAAATGGATCACTCTCCAACCTCGAACCACCCAACTGGAGACAAACTCATCCTACCATAGAGTGCCTTAAACGGCGCCATCCCAATGCTTGAGTGATAATTGTTATCATACGAGAACTCTATTACAGGAAGATGGTCATCCCAACTACCTCTAAAGTCAATCACACACGCTCTCAACATACCCTCATATATCTTAAAGGTGCGCCCTGCCTGCCTATCAGTCTGACAATGAAAGGCAGTACTAAACTTTACCTGCGTGCCTAAGTTTTTCTTGAAGGATCTCAACAAATGTGAAGTGAACTGAGCTTCTCTATTGGAAATGATAGACAATGGAATAACATGCCATATCAAGATCGCATCAATGTAGTGTCTCAAATAATCCTCGGCTCTGTAAGTAGACTTTACAGGAAGAAGGTGGACACACTTAGTCATCCTGTCCACAATAACCCATATGGAGTTATGTTGTCCCCTAGAATTCAAAAGACCAACAACGAAGTCCATATTAATGGCCTCCCACTTCAAAGTCGGAACCTAGATGATCTGAGTAAGTCCACCAGGCTTAAGATGTTATGCATTAACCTGCAAACAATTAGGATACGTGGCCACATATTCCGCAATGTCTTTTTTCATGCCATCCCACCAATAGATATGCTTAAGATCATGATAAATCTTGGTGGAACCTGGATGTATGGAATATCTGGTCCCATAAGCTTCTGCAACAATCTTGGTCCACAAATCATCAACATCTGGTACACACAACGTGTCGTGGTACCTAAGTATCTAATCGCCTCCCAAAGCAAAGGACACATTCATCTTAACCAACAATGAGTTCTTCAACTCCATCAACACAGGATCAAGATGCTGACCCTTCTTGACATCAACTACTAGGGATGATTAAGGACTAGGACGAACTGAAATACCCCCATAGGAGAGTCAATTAACAGCACACCCAGTATAGCCAGTCTATTTATATCTTTCACCAACTCCTTCTCCTCATCTTCAATGTTGGTTGTACTTCCCATTCTCATCCTGCTCAAAGCATAAACTACTGCATTAGCCTTACCTGGATGGTAGTGGATATTCATGTCATAGTCCTTCAACAACTCCACCCAGCTCTGCTAACGTATATTAAACATGTCTCACGTGTACTAGCCTATCCTCCTCATGTAGCCACTTTTTCTTTCCTTTTTCATCGTTTAGCATAATATACTATCTTTGCCATTTTATTTAGTGACATTAATTTTATGCCTAGATGAAACTTATCTCACTTGCATTAGCCTATAATCAAGAAGTCATTCTTTTATTTACATATTAACTATGAATTCATTCTTAACACTTTCATTTGGAGTATTCTTGAGATTTGACTTTACATCATTCTACACTCCCCTCAAGTGATCCTCATCAATATTAGATCCAGTGTAAACTGGAGGATTCATCCTCGTGAATTCCCTTAACCTGTTAGCTATGTTGCTGGCAGGTGGGTTCTCCATGGGAAAACCTTGTAGCTCTGCCTGGGTTGTCATAGACTGAGCTTGTAAAGTGATGGCTTGAGCCATCTATACCAAATTTATCCTCACTTCTCCATCTATGAACCCAGTTGCGTTAATAGGCGTCTCCATTCCTGCGGCTGGAGCCTGGCGAGGAACTAGTCATACATAGGATATAGTTTAAGACTCTCATTCGGATTAGCTGTGCAATGACCAAGAGTAACCTAGTATTATTACTTAAGTCTAGATCATCCTTTGGTATCATTCGCTTCATTATGTTCATTTGTTAAGGCTTGACTCATTCTTTATTTGGAAACTTTAACTTTAACAAACAAAGTTCATGTGAGCATTATGTAATCCAGTGTGTAATCCCTATACCAAAAAAAGGTGGAATCACCGGCCAAGTAAACCAAAACATGCTAGCGTATATACGGAATTGAACCTTGCTAGATCCCTATATTGGCAGTATAGGTTCAAATACTGGGAGATTTAAGGAGAACCATACCTGGCATGTCGAACAGTCTCATCTCATGAGAGTTAGGTGAACCTCCGCCCTTCCTGAAGGAATGCATCACCTCTCATAGCAAGTCTATCGGTGCTCAGTGTAAAGTTTCATTACATTGAACTCATACATCACAGAAGCTGGCTTATAGCATGAGGACATAATAGATCATTAGATGATTTCTTATATCATCATTTTTATTAAGTATGAATTAACTTCAATACTTTCATTAGAATTTTTGTAGATACTGGTCTCTTGATTAGCTTTACACTCTCATAGGTGAGTACGTTCTGGTAACATTTACATAGACTCATTTGAGATTGCTCTCATCTTTCATATTAGCCCCTTATCATATTGTCACCTTATTGATTAACTTTAGGACATTTGGTTTTCTTAATTACTCACCACTTCACAGAAATGTTCATTTTATCATATGCCAATACACATGCTACATAATGTGTTTCACACTCTTACTTAACCCTTCTAGGGTTACATCATTTTATCACATACATCTTAGGGTCACATTCTTTTAAACGTATGCTCGACTTATGAGTCCATACATACAATCCATGAGGCTTCATTCATAATTTGTCTAAGTTATTCATGTTTACCAAAGATTATATGGTACAAGACTTATGAATCTTTTAGATATGCCAAGGTATTTATTTTGATCATTAGAGGCAACATCCATTAAATATTTCTTTACGCATGACTTATGTGTTAATAAGGAATTGGGCAAGGGAACCCGATATCGAATCCCTTGAACAACACTTAATCTTATTTCAATCATGATAATTGCATTTTTCAGATTTTGGAGACCCGGTTAGGATCCCATCAACCCCATAATATTTCTTTCTTGTTTGTCTCTCCTTTTTCGTTTAAAGGCAAGGAGGTTGTGGGTTCAATCCCCCACAAGATCATTATTTTTCTTTTAAATTATCTCTTAACTTTTTCACCTATTTAAGAGGTTGTGTCTTTAATCCCCACTCTCCACATATATTTTTTCCTTTATTTTTCTTCTAACTCTCTCATCCAGTCAAGAGGTTGTGGGTTTAATCCCCATTCACCACATCTATTTTCCCTTCATTTGTCTCATTAAATTTTTATGTAATTTTCATTTTGTGTGGTCATGGGTTGAATCCCCAATGACCTCACATTTAAATTTTTTAAAAAAACATTGCTAATTTTCCTCAACCTTCGCCAAGACACCAAATTTCCTACAAGCTGTAAATTTGGTCTCTTCCAACTCATTTTCCTCTAAATCTTTTGTTGATTTTTTTTAGATTTCATGTAATGATGTCTTGTGTTCAATACTTAGTGATCTCACTTATTTTACATTCATTTTCCATTGCTTTCTGTACCACTTTGTTTGACCGAACTCAACCTACAAAATGCTGGAAATTTGTTCACTATTTTCAGCTTTTTCTTATCATCATTCATACGTTAACTGTTAAGGCATTTCGTGGATCATTTGGTTCACATTTAAGAGTAATCTTTTTATGATTATACTAAGCCAAGAACTACCATTAAGCCATCAACATTAAACCACTTCTACACCTCATGATTAACAAACATTCTCACATAAAATTAAACCATAAAAAAATATCATTTTAAAGGCTTAAAACCGAAAATCATGTCACCGCATAAACATACATTTTTCACGAAATATCGACAAACATACTTCATCGTTCATACAATTCCGAATGCATAATCATGAACACATCGTCACTAAATCACACTTAATACCTAATATACCAGCGAGCATACCAACCTAACATCAGTGATAGGAGCTAGTGTTAGGGAACATGTAATGGGGATTAATCGTAAATTAGAAAAAGAATTACATTAGTCTTAAAGGGTCTCTTCGTAAAGGGACAAAGAGTAAGAAAACCCATACCTGATTTTAACTTTGTTCAACACTTGAACTTGCTGCCCAAAAATTCTTCAAATTCACGTCCAATCCCAAAATTCACACCTTACCCGACTAGCGTATTATGTTATGCTTAACATTTTTTGATTGCTTCATCATTTTTGTTTTGCGTGCAAGTTCTTTAAGTGTGAAGAACTTTTATTTTCTGATGTTTTTCTAACATTTGGCATCCAAAAAGAAAGTGTGAAATGAGAGATAGATAGACGTGAAGGAGAGAGAGATAAACGTGAAAGAGGTGAGTGGCTTAGGATTAGGTGAAGTAGTTTAGAATTAGTCAACTAGGACTCTTTGAATGTTTGGAATTCTGATTTAATTAGTTTAGTGAAATAACCATAATTCCTTTAAAAATTAGATTATAAATCTCAATTTAATCCACTTAAATGTTTCTTCCGTCAAGGTTCAACCCCGTGACATCCCCATTGCAAAAATGGGTCCCTCCGGGTCGACCCGACCCAAACCGCTCCATTAATTAATTAATAAATAATAATAATCTAATTTTCCTTTTTCGTAAATAAGTATTTAAATATTAATTAATTAAAATAATTCACAAATATAAATAATCAAGTTAAATCATTGCTCCAACCTAGATTCAAACGCGGGTGGAGCACGATTTTGCTAAATGGGCAATTTCGGCCCTTTCTACCAAAAATGCCCTACGCATTATTAATTAAATAATTAAATACACATTAGGGTAATTACGATACTACCCTTATTCTTGAAAAAGACCATTTTACACCTAGACCCCCCAAAGTTAAGATTTCCTCTTTTTAAGTCAAGAAAAGACTCATCCGAATAAAATTTCATATTCGGGAGCCCTACATGGCTGGACCCAACATTTCCTAGATAAACTAACTCCCCAAGTTAGTTGGCTTGGTTATCGCAAGGGTTCAGAGTTCTTTTATTACGTGCATAAATCCGTGTAAACCCGGTCTAATCGTAGGCATTCTAGACACATGAAGCATTACTTAGCATATCAATTTTAGGGTTGTTACACTTCTAAAGGTAATTTCGAAAAATGAAGACAAACCTAAGTTCCAGAAGAGATTCTCCAACAATTTTTTATAAATTCCCCATGACTAATAATGATATGGCGTATAACTATAGGTCCAAAGGGGAAAGAGGTGGTAATTCACCAAGTTAGAAAACTACTTGTGTCAAATGTGGTAAGAAACATATGGGAGAATGTATACTAGGAACAGATCATTTCTTGGTTGTGGAAAGAGTGGTAATAAAGTGAGAGATTGTACCATGATTAAGGTTCATTGAAAGGAGAGTAACCAAGCAAAAGCAAGTGGTCTAAATCTCGATGCTCCAAAGAAGATCCACTTCTATGCTCTCATATCTAGGGGTGATCAAGAGGATTCTCCCAATGTTTTCACTGGTATGCCACAAGTGTTCTCCATTAATGTCTATACTTCACTAGATCCCATTGCTACTTTATTTTTGTAACTCCATTAGTTGCTAAAAAAGTTTTGTATGGCACCCGATCTCTTAGTTTAACCTTTATAAGTTTCCACTCCGGTGGATGACTTCATTGCAGCTAAAAGATTCTATAGGAGTTGTCCCATATTATTGTCCAATGGAGTTACCTTGGTTGATTTGGTAGAACATTATATGTTATACTTCGATATCATATCGGGGATGGATTGGTTACATGATTATCTTGCTTTTATTGATTGTTAAACAGGGGATAGTTTGTAACATTCCGGAAAAGCATATGTCTAATGAACAACCATTATACCCTTAGTATATCCTATTTGGGGTACATAGGCACCCCAATGCCCAAAATTTCCATTGAGAAATATTGGGCATAGTATATAAAATTTGGCCAGGGGATATGAGCCAACTTTCTATATACGAATATGAAATATACTTTCGGGTTGTCATACCCCAATCCAAGATTTTTGTTCAATAAATATACCTCCAATGAAGACCCTAAGATAAAATAAAATCCGTTATGAATAGTTTCACACAAAGTACTAGGCATCCAAGTGTCAAGACTAGTACTATTCCACGTGACCATTTAAAATGATCATATAAATTAAGCAGTGCCCAAGGACATAGTGAGGGTCCTTCGGACAATAAGTAAACATTCCAAAAGGAAGCATAAATTAATAGTTAGTTACGAAAGTACAACCAACCCATGTGCAAGTACATGTGCAAGACATGTTAAAGAATCACCAAAGGAGGGGACCACCCTAACCGAATTCGGTTAGGGTTATTAATGGGACAAAAACATGCATAAGGGACCACTCCCTGTGGGACCTAACTTCCTAACGAATTATAGACTCTAGCCTATTGCCCCACATAGATATCTAACCTAGGACTTACCGAATGGGACCCATTAGTGCACCACAATACCTAGGACCAAAACCGGGTTGCCACTAAACTAGTACTAGTTAAAGAGACAACCTAGTACCTAACCTAGTATGGTCCAAAAGGTTAGTTATGGTCCTAAAAACATAGGGGTACTTTAGTAATTCCCCTAGGTTACCTACTTAATTAATTTAGCAAATTAATTAATTAATTTAAAAGGTATAAAACCAAGAATAAAAAGGAAATTTTCTGATTTTGGTTAAGACAAGAAAGGGACAACCTAGTACCTAACGTAGAATGGTCCAAAGAGTTAGTTAAGATCCTAATGACTTGAGGGTACTTTAGTAATTACCCTAGGCTACTTAAATAATTAATTTAGCAACTTAGTTATGTAATTTGAAGGATAAAAATCGAAATCACAAAATAATTTCCAGATTTTGGTTAAAACAAGAAAAAGACGACCGAAATCACAAAATAATTTCCAGATTTCGGTTAAAACAAGAAAAAGACAACCTAGTACCCAACCTAGGATGGTTCAAAGGATTAGTTATGGTTATAACGACTTAAGGGTAGCATAGTAATTATCCTATGTAACTTAATTAATTAAATTAGCAGTTATTTAATTAAATTAATGGCGTCATACAAAAATTCTTACGCTAACCTTGTACAACTCAAGAAACATCGTAGTACTTAACCTATGATGGTCTAAAAGGGTTAATTTTTGTTCCAATGACTTGAGGGTACCTATTACTTACACTAGGTACCTAAATTAATTAAATTAAGGATTTATTTTATCAATATAAATTCAAAATGTTAACCAAAACTATAGTCAATACCTAAATTAATTAACTTAAGGATTTATTTGATCAATATAAATTCAAAATGTTAACCAAAACTATAGTCAATACCTATTTCCAGATTTGAGTAATTGTTATGTTCTGCTATGTTTAGTCAACTTAGGAGGGTTTTTTTTAGTAATTAGTTAATTAATTTATTTAATTAACATATTAAACCCTAAGTTGAATAAGTAAAGGTCAGTTCCTAAACCTAAAAAGCAAGTTCAAAATCAAACAAATACACGACTCAAACCAGAAAACATGTGTGAGAAAAACAATGAACAAAACACAAGAAAAAAACAGAAAATTTCATAGGCAATTTTCAAGATTTCTTAAAGATTCGTTCAAGGTGGTCTTCGTAGATTAAGTTCTAATTATTGTATGGGTTTTCTATAATGGAATTATTTATCTAAGAGGATTTTAAAACATTTCAAACTCATGAATTTCGAAACAAGGGTTGTTTCCCAATGATATTGTTGAACGTCCATCTCCCTAGTTATCATTGTTTTCGATTCATTAAGTATATAGATGTAATATTGAACATGTTTTTGGTATGTGGTTCTAACTAATTTTATAAGTTCTTGATTTATTAATGATTAATGAGGTCTATAGATTGGATTCAGATGATTGAGTGATTAGTGACACAGATTAAGCAATGACATAATGGTTAGTTTTGTGTTCGAGAAAGATGAAGTTGTTAGGAGTTGTTTATAAAGTTGAGTCTGCTGTTATAGGTTATTCATTGAATATAATTATAATTAATTTAATGTAAAAAGGTTGTCTTACAACAAATGAAGTTTAAGTGGCTACCATATGTGAATGTTTGATTTAAGCCAACAAATTATCTAGCAAAACTATCTCAAAAATATTATCTCCAAAAATGTGTGATGCTATACTAACAAAGTGAAACCAATATCTACATCAATGAACTTATAACATAGGGTATGATAATCAATGCGACTAGTCCCAAAATACCCTATCCACACAAACTTGTGAACGTAATATCATTGAATAAGTAGTTATAACTTCCATAAAGAATCAAAACTAGTTCATGAATGTATAATGCAAAATAACTTCATATCTTGGCCAAACAAAGCATTGAATTGTTCTTGTAAATTAATCAATGAATAAAAGTTCAAGTGTAGTGAATGTTTGGATTATTCCAATAAATTTGTCTACAACATTATTTTCAAAATATGTAATAGAATTGGGTGATGATTCCATGAAATTATACTGGAATGAATTGCCTGTCTTATGCCAATAAAATGGCTAACAATGCATCGTCAAAGAGTGATGAATGAAATTGTATATAATGTTATCTTTAAAGAATTAAAATATTAGCTAATGGATAAGGTATACAAAACTAAACATGAATGAGTGTAACTTTGGCTTGTGTAATAAATTGTATATGAAATCAGTTTTCAAATTTTCTAGGCCAATACTAATTTTGTGCCAATCATATATAGCCGAATTATTGAAATGACAATATACAAAGGTAATTCAATGAATCCATATACAAATGCATGCCAATCATTGGGACAATTCCCATAATGACCTAACCAAATGAACAATGAACATATGTAAATCATTGAGTGAAGTTCTCATCGCCATAAATGATTATATGAAGCTATCAAACGAAAGAAAGCAAGTAACGTGAGTAATAACATAACTAAATATGTCTAGGATATGAAATTGACCAGAATAAGGTGCTAAAAGAAGTGAGACAAGCTTAACTTGCACCTAAGCTACTATGATAATAATACTCAGCAATGAAAGTGTTAGAATATGTGACACAAGTATCATTAACACAAAACATGTTATGTAAGGACAATTCACATTATATCAATGTAAATAAAAGGATGAGAAGTCATCAATAGCCTAAGTAAATGTTACCAAAACATACTCACCTATGAGAGTGTTAAGATAATAAAGAGACCAGTCTCTATGTACACTCTAATGAATGTGCTGAGACTGATGTAAACTTAATACAAATGTTGAGATGAGAAATCACCTACTGGGCTATGATGTCCTCAAACTAGAATCAAGCTTCCATGACGTATGAGTTGAATGAAATGAAACTTTATATTTATCATTGATAGGCTAGCTATGAGTTGTTATGCCTTCTTTCGGAAAGGGCGAAGGTTCACGTATCTCTCATGAGATGAGTCTGTCCGGCATGCCGTGTATGGGTCTCCTTATATCTCCTAGTCTTCTAAACTATACTGCCAATATATGGATCTGGCGAGGTTCAATTCCCATGTACGCTAGCATTTTTTGGGTCACATTGGCCTGTGAATCCACCACTTTTCAATGTGGGGTAGACACTGATTTCATGTTGCTCACATGATCTATGTCGACTAAGGTTGGAGTTCCTCAATGTATCAAAGATAATGAAATGAACGATACCAAAGGTGTTTGTGTAAGACAATCAGGAGGTGAAGTTAGATTCAAGTAATGACATTAGGTCATTCTTGGTCATTGCACTTCATTATCCCGATGAGGGTCTTAAACTTCATCCTAGGTATAATTGGTGTTTATAGCAGCCTACGAGTGAATGAAATGAATAATGTGAAGTACAAATGAACGAATAAAGCAGACTCTGTGATTTCTAAAGAAGGCCCTCGGGTTGAGGTTCAATATGTTGTTCCCTCACTTGAGATGTCTTATGCTACATCAATGATTCCAAAGTCTCGTGTATATAATATGTATAATATAGAAAAAATGAAACTAATTAAATTAATGGTTGATCAATAGAGAATTTCTTATGAAAGGTAATGAATATATAGTGTAAAGAATGACTCACTATAAGGCAGGGAAATCATTCCCTCGTCCTTTGATTACTTACATCAATTCATTATGTGTATGAGACTACATTGAATCATTTCACTTGTAAGTAAAACACATGACCAAAGGAGTTATTGAACTACACAATAAGAAGAAGAAAAGGAATGAAAAAAATCTATGTGTACAAAAAGGATCTCTCATCCTAAGAGGATCAAAATCTCAAATCTTCTCCCGATTTGTTCTAAAATTATGTGGATGGTACTAATATTTTGTAATCATATAGAAAATGAGTTTTGTGCTTTAAATGCATTAAAATACATCATGTTCATACCACAATTCACATCTAACGATTTAGGAAAGTCTAGTGACTAGCCTTTCCAGAAATAGCATGTTGTTTAGGAAGAGTTTTCTTTGATAATGCATAGCCTTATGTATATGTATGCATCATCCATACATAGTACAAGTGGTGTACTAACCCCTACTATTTACAATTTTGATAGGTGTAGGTCAGAGGACAGGCTGACGACATTTGCAGCAGGTTGGATTTAGTGTTTCTCCAAACCATTAGGTAGGTCCTCATGATTTGACGCTACAAATTTAGTATAGCCTTAGTTTTAGACATAGCTAGTGGATGTTGTCCCTAGCGTTTCTTTCTCATCTTTATATTTTGAAGCATTGTAATACGACCATGTTTGACAAACTATTAATGATATATTCATCTTCAGTTTCAAATTGATTCTTTATGTTAGATGGTTGTTCTCTTATGTATAGCTTAGTATATGATGTATCTAGTTAATAATTATATGAATTCTATGTATACATCATACATATAAAAACTTTTAAATTTTCCTCAAATTTAACAAGATTAATGTGATGAATGCAATATGAGGCTCGTCTGCGACCTTTAAGAGGTCAACGACGCTGGTTACGATCCGGATTCTAGAATCCGCTTCGTGGAATAGGCAGATTAAAATATTCTAATAAATCCTACTTAGAATGGAACGGGGGTAACACAATCTCTAGAGGTCAAATCAGTTCGTGTCTAAAATCTTGTAACATGATTTCTAAGGGATTTCTTTACCATATTGTGAGGGTCAAGGAACTTAGGTCCAAGATTAATCCATTAGAGTCAGTACCCGTAGTGAAGGATTTTTCAGAACATTTGCCCAATGAATTGTCCGGAATCCTTCCGAATGGAAAAAAGACATTAGCATGGACTTGTTGCCGAATATGAATCCTATTTTAATGCCTACTTACCGGATGGATCGGGATTAGTTGAAGGATATAAAGATTCAACTCAAAGATTTCCTAGATAAAAGTTTCATAAAACCAAGTATTTCTCCATGTGGCGCTCTGGTTTTATTCATGAAAAAAAAGGATGGGTCCCTTGGGATGTGCATTGATGAAAGTCAACTAAATAAGGTCACCAGAAAAAACAAGTGTCCTCTCCCTAGGATTGATGATATCTTTTATCAACTCTAGGGGTCAATCCACTTATCAAAAATTTATTTAAGGTCGAGGTATAACCAACTAAGGGTTAGAGGAGTTTACATATTTAAAATGATATTCCAAACAAGGTATGGTCACTATGAGTCCCTAGTTTTGTCCTTTGGTCTCACTAATGCCCCAACGACTTTTCTGGACCTTATGAATACAGTGTTCTGAAATTACTTTGACTCATTTAAAATTGTCTTCATTGATGATATGTTGGTGTATTCTAAGAGTCAATATGAAAACATCGGTCATTTGAGGATAGTATTGCATGTCCTAAAGGAACATCAACTCTTTGCTAAACATAGTAAGTATGATTTTTTGTTGAGATAGATTGATTTTCATTGTCATATTGTTTTAATTGAGGGTATAGAGGTTGATCCAAAGAAAACATAGAGGGTTAAGAATAGGCCTAGGCCTTTGATTCCAACTGATATTTGATGTTTCTTTTGTTTAGCCGGGTATTATGTGAGATTTGTTGATGGGTTTGAATCTATCGCTTCTCCTTTGAAAACTTAAACCCAAAGGAATGCTAAATTTGAGTGGTCAGAAGCTTGTAAAATAGGCTTCCAAGAGTTGAAAGATAAGCTTACATGTGCTCTGGTGTTGACTTTACCGGAGCGTACCAATGTTTTTGTAGTGTATTGTGATGCTTCTCGAGTAGTTTTGGGTTGTGTCATTATAAAACATGGTAAGCTCATAACTTATTCCTCTAAAGAACTCAAGGTGCATGAGAAGAACTATCCAACTCATGACCTTAAATTAGTAGTCGTAATATTTTCCTTGAAAATATGGAGGCATTACTTATATGGTGCACATATAGACTTATTCACCAACCATAAGATCCTTCAATATGTGTTCACTCAGAAAGAGTTGAATCTCCAACAAAGAAATTTGTCGAAACTCTTGAAGGATAATGAAATGTGTGTTCTCTTCCACCCCGACAAGGCCAATATGGCTGTCAATGCTCTAAGGGTAATTTCAATGGTTAGTGTAACCCATGTTTCCAATTATAAGATAGAGTTAGTGAAAGAGGTACCTAGATTGTCTTGGTTGGGTGTTCGGTTGGAAGATTCTCCAAATGGAGGTTCTATGGTTTACTATAATTTCGAATCATCTATGGTGGTCGAGGTGAAGTCTAAGAAGTATGTTGGTCCTCTATTGATGAAACTGATGGAATCAGTTCTTAGAATGTTCAATGACGGATTCTCCAAGGGGGGATGAGATACATAGGTACCAAGGTAGGTTGTGTATACCAGATGTGGATGACAAAAGAAGACAAATTTTGGAAGGAGCTCATAGATCTCGATATTTTGTACACTCGGGTGCCACAAAATTATATCGTGATCTTTAAAACGTCTATTGGTGGGATGGATTGAAAAGGGATATATCGCAGTTTTTTTCCAAATGTCCGATTTGTCATCAAGTCAAGAACGAACATCAATGATCCTGAGGGTTAACTAGAGTGATGTACGTACATACTTTGAAATGGGAAGATATAAATATGGATTTCATAGTGGGTTTGCCTCAAACCCTTAGGCAAAATGATTCAATATGGGTGGTTGTTGATAGATTGACAAAATATGCCCATTTTATCCCCGTCAAATCTACTTATTCGATGGAGGAGTATTCAAGGTTGTACATTAATGAGATTGTGAGTTTGTGTGGGATCCCTTTCTCCATCATCTTGGATAGGGCTGCCCAATTCACTTCTTGCTGTTGTAGTATTTCCAAAAGGGGCTAGGTACTCAAGTGAAACTTAGCACCGTTTTTCATCCTCAAATTGATGTCCAAGTGGAGAGCTCCATCCAAACATTAGAAGATATATTTAGGGCTTGTGTCATTGACTTCAAGGTTAATTGGGATGATCACCTACCATTAATAGAGTTCTCCTACAATAATAAATACCATTCAAGTATTTCAATTGAAGAATTGAAGAACTCTATGATAGGAGATGTAGGTCTCCAATTGGGTTTTTTGATGTAGGTGTGTCTTCAATCCTTAGTTTTGAGATAATCAATGAGGCTATGAAGAAGGTTCGGATGATAAGGGATATGTTGAAAATAACTTAGTCGGAAAAAATCTTATGCTAGAAGGAGAGACATTGAATTGAAATAGGTGATTGGGTCTACTTGAATATTTCACACATGAAAGGTGATGAGATTTTGTAAAAAGGGGAAGCTTAGTCCCTGGTATGTGAGACCTTATGAGATATTCAAACAGGTTGGGAAAGTTGCTTATGAGTTGAACTTACCAAGTGAATCAGCCCCGGGTTCACCCAATATTTAATGCCTTTTTGGTCAAGAAATGTATAGGCAATCTGGTTTCTATTCTTCCTATTTAAGGGTTTGGATTGAATGATAACCTTTCTTATGAAGATGTTCTGATTGATATCCTAGATTTTTAAGTCCAGAAGTTAAGGAACAAGGAGTTGGCCTCCATAAAAGTCCTATGGAGAAATCAGTATTCTGGTTGCAACATGGGAGGCCGAGGTCGACATCAAGTCCCCCTACCCTCATCTTTTTCCTCTTACTTCTTGCCAACGCTGAGGTTAGTAGTTCCTCCTTAAACAAAAAGTATGAATAATGTGATCTAGCTAGTTTTGTAATATGTGTACATATTTGTGAAAGGTTCATGCTGAAATTGAGTTTTCATGTAATTGGTTCTCATGGTTTATTTGTAGTTGCATGTATTGTATTATGTATTGTTTTCATGAGAATAGTAGTAAGCATTTGTAAGGTTGGTTTAAAGTAAAATTGCATAGTAAATCTTTAGAAATGACTATTTTGAGTTTATATTGAGATTAAGGAGGTAGTTCCTTATTTTGTGATGTTGAGCTTTTATATGTGGAACATCCTGAATTGACTTGCTATGTGTAATGCTATTGTTATTTGTTTAATGGAATTGAGAAGTACTCTGAAAGCTGTGACCCATGTTGTTGTTATTGGTTGGGCTTCTAGTATTGAGTCTTTTTCTCTCCCTATAAAAATATTTAGGTGTCATTAGGGGACAAATGTTTCTAAGGGGGGAATAATGTAACACTCCTGAAGTTCCATGAACTAGTATAGAGCATCATTAGAAAAATGATGCCTTAAAACAGTGTTAAAAGCTTCAACCAAGGTAATGAACATGATTAGGAATAATTATAACCAAATCATCAAGGACGACCATAATATCTGGAGATTTGTGAAAAATACATAGTATGTCTTGGTGTGTTTCAAGGGGTTTACAGAGTTGGATTGAAGTAAAATTTGGTGGACATGTCTGAAATACATATTAGAGTGTGTTTAGGGTCGAAAACTATGGGTACGACTCCCCAAGGACAACCCTAAAGGTCCTGAAGGAGGACCCTAACATTTGGACCCTAGAAGATGTGAAATCACAGTGTGCAACAATGGAAGGACTGGCAGATTGTCAATGGAAAAATAACTTGTCGTTTGATCTCGTTGTTTTACACTTATAAATGTCACAAAGATCCAGCAAAAACAGGTCTATGAACCAAACCATCATTTGACCTTGGTTCACTATCCAGTTTCTATATAGTTAGGGGAATTCAGGAAATTAGTTTATAAATTAATTAAGGGTTAAGTTCAGTTTTATGTACTTACTTTAGGACTATATAAACACCCTAAGTCATTAAACTAACCTAACACGTTATAATTTCCCTATCCCAAATCACTCTCACTTCTCTCTACTTTCTCTCACTAACCCAAAGACCCCCATTGAAAAGCAAGGTAAATCTTCACTATGGCTTCAAAATCAAGGATTTTTCTTCAACTTTTTAAGAATAAACAAGGCATGGAATCTATTCACTCTTAGGACTCCTATCCTCAAGAGGTTCTCAAAGATTTGATTTTAAAGATGTCTAAAACTATGGTTTTCATCCAATTTCATGGGTTATCTTTCAAATTGGTTTATTGTTGTATTGATATGAGTTATATTGATAATTATTAGTGTTTATTGGTTTATTGTTGTAGTTCCTTAAACATTAACCTAGTTTCCCTACAAGATCCATGGTTGCATCGTTCCTTTTGACCTTAGGTGATGAATTAGGTTGTTTGTGATTGGAGAAGATGTAATTGATTGAGATCTTGTACAGTTTACAATTATATGATGACGGTTTAATTGATTGATAAATATTTTAGAATTGATGTTTATGTCTTGAAGGACATTCTTAATAGGTATTGTTAGAATCTCAAAGCTTATGAACACTTATTGATGTAATGATGGTTTATTCTTGATTGTGATGTCCAATTGAAGTATGAATGTGTGAATAGAATAAGAAGATGATGATATGATAAATGTGATGGCATGTTATGAGAATGTTGAATGTGAGATCTTGATAGGGGTATGATCATGCAAGGTTGAAAGTTATTTATATGTGCGTCTTATTATTATTATCATGATGTAATGATCTCACTAATAATGGGTTGTGATGAATGAAAATTCTAATTCTATACCTAAAGACATAGGATCATGATTATACAATGGGTTAGTCCCTAAGTACTATATTGTAAACAAATGTATATGATGACTTAAAGATATTTAAAAAAGGACTTCATCCTTGCACCGAGTGAACTATATATGAGTGGTGTCCGTTCCCAATGAGGGAAGATAGGTTAAATACGGTTCTCATGAGAGTGAGACTAAAATGAAAATGTGCATTAAAAAGTTTCTTTCAAATCCCTAGTTTATTTAACTATGTGCCCTCGTAGGAAGACTATCTAGTGGATCCACCTAGAATGTTATGTTCATGTTTGGTTCTACCTTGGCAAGTATAGTATCTTATTTCGATGTAGGGTTTCATGACACCTGATTCCATATTTGGATCACATAGCCTATTGTCAGTTAAGGCAAATTTTTGAGAAAGTAAAATGAATTAATGAAACTAACAAGATTAACAATTACTAAGGTGACCAAAGGGTTATATTTAGTGTAGGTAAGGCATGGGACATTACATACGCATTGCATAATTTTTTCTTGTAGGGAATCTTAAAAGGATGTTCTTATGCACTTATGTTTTGAATGAAAATCATAATGTTGTCTTTGCATGATGTTAATCACATATGATGTTGGTTTCATTTGAAGAACATGATATTGGTCTAAATAGTTACCATGATGATTACTATGCATGATATGATGTTATGTGATATAAAGGAGTTGCTTATGGTCTCTTTACCAGTTGACATAGTTTATGTGGGATTATGGGGCTTCACATGAGCAGTGCACTAGTTGGCTTGTATTGAAATCGTAGGTAAGGTTCTTGTATATTTTGATATTATGAACCCTACGATATGTAATGTTGGTTAAGGCTATATTATGTTGTTATTCTTGAATATGAATGTGACTATGTCTTAATGTTGATATTATTATGGAGTTGTATATGCTCTTATATGTGCATAAAGGTTTTCAAAGTAACTTAGCATGGTTTTGAAAAAAATGTCCCTTTGTGCATGTTTTCCATAATTTTACTTGCATTTTCCCATACTTTTACATGTTGTTTATGCTAATCCATATTTTATCTATTTCTACATTCATGTAGGTTCAGGCCACTGAAGAGATTCAAGGCCACTTTCAAGGAAGACGTGAATTTGTTCCAAAGTTGTTGGTGAATCCCCAAGTCCGAGGATGATGCCATTTTTATAAATTTAGTATTTTACAATGTCTAAGACAATGATTACTTTCTTACCTTTAAAGACATTACGGTATGTCCTATATGGGACATATTGGAATTGTGCAAGGTCTATGTCCGTAACTTTATAAAATCCCTAATAGATGGTTATGTGTGAGATGATAAACTATGTTGTTAAATGATGAGTCTAAATAAACTTCATATATGGATAAACGAGAAGTCTATGTGTACTTTATATGCAAAGTTCTATTTTTTTGGCAATTTGCATACCTATGATATGCGACGATTTATGCTAAGGGCTAGTCTAAGACCTGTTCTAGGACGAATATCCCGGCTATGTCTAGGGGGTGATCCATAGTCGTGACACCATTAGAAAACTATGGATGAAGTGTTTATCTTAAAAAAATCTACAAATGTGATCTTTTAATAGACTTCTCAGTCATAAAAACAATTACGCAACAACCTTACCCTCTTACTACCATATGATGGCAGAGTGGTTGATCACGTTCATACAATCTTACACCTACCTTGTGAAGGTAGAGAGGTTTATTTAGTTAGACCTTCGGCTTAAGTAAAGCTGGTCAAGAAAAACAAAATATGTGTGTGTAGATATGCATTAATCACCTCATCCAAAATAATAGATTCCAATTCATAAAGTGAAAAATCATGATATTTTTCCTGTTCTTAGTCTCCACTATTGAATAGGTAATGATAAGAAAATCATATTTAGCGAACCTGCCATTATTTTTCTCCTTGTTTGCTCCATGATATACAGGAATTTTGTTGCTTCCTTTTGTTGTGAAATGGTCAATCTTGTTGACCCAAGGAATAACAATCACAACAGGATATATAACAAGGGTTCATTTAACTGCTTGAAGAATATGAGGAGCAGGTGAGAGAAAACTGGAATATGAAATTGCTTGCCCCACTTCACGTTTAGAAAAAGCAAGAGGTGGGTCTTGAATAATCTTCCCCTATTCTCATATCATCAGCAAGAATACCGTGTCTATCAATAGATTCTTCTTTCTTCAAATCCCAATCCAACCACTCTTTCTTGTACCTTAGAATCTGTATGATCAAATCAAATGGCTTCGAAGTAGTTTCAATCATAAACTCATTCTGACTATTGAAGTCCAAATAAGGTAAATGATTTTCTTCCATCCACCTATCATTCTATCTTTTCCATATATGCCACATCAATACATGTTCACCGCCATTTCCTACATCATTCATTACACCATCTTCTTCTACCTACTCTTCTTTTATTTTTATATTGCATTAACCCTTTGTTCTATTTGATCTCATTCCTTTTGTTGTATTTGTCCAAAATGCTTCCGCAGGTATATCAATATCCAAATCCAATTGCTTGGGCTTCATTCAACAAATTACCAGCTTCAACTGCGTATATAATTATGTTGGAATTAATGCATCAATATTTAGTCTTTCAAAATTATCTCTTAATTTCTGAAGAAGACTTTTAGGATTTTGTAATGCATATATCTAGTGATTTGTAACACGTGTATCTATATATTGTACAAGAATTTTTATTTTTTATTTTGAGTGGTATAAATAGTGATGTGATTGATGATTAAAAGAATCTCAAGTTACCTTAAGTAGCGTAAATAAAACTTCAGCATTCTCTAAATACAGTATTCTCCTCCTATATTTCCTACAAATTTGTACAAGAGCAGGTGTTCATTCTTTATCTAGTATTAGGTGAAGAAAAGAAAATATGGCAAAAAAAATGAAGCTAATTATTCTTCAATTGTTTTTACTCTATTTTTTGATGGATCTGATTTTGAATATTAGAATATAAGAATGACAACACATTTGAAACATGAAGTTTTGTGGACATGAAGGTTTGTGGACTAGTACTGCAAATTCCTTTGAAGATACACAGGATGATGGTAAACTTATAGCAACTTAGATGAAAAATGTTGAGGCTAAGTATCATGAAGATGCAAAATCCTTGCGCAAAATACAAATGGGAGTCTCAAGAGCTTATTTTACAAAAAATTCTACTTATGAGATTGTAAAAGAAGCTTGGGAGTTTTAGAAACCGAGGTTTACAATGACAAAAAGGTACGCACTATAAATATCCAAACTCTTATAAGAGAGTTTCAAAACATGAAGATGTAGAATCTGAAAAAATAGATAAATATTGCAAAAGAGTCATGAATTTTGCCAATGAATATGAAATTATGGTGATATAATTTATTACCAAAAAGTTGTGGAAACGATTCTTATTAGTTCAGAGAAAAGTATGAATAGATTGTTGCTATTGGAAAGATGAAAGATCTTTCTAAATTTCCATCAAAGATCTAGTTGGATCATTTCGTGGACGCAAAAAGCAAAGATTTATTTGTTAAGATAAATCCAAAGAGACGGTTTTCCAATCAAGAATAAATGAGAATTCTAAATTTTCTCAAAAACTCAACAGAAGAAGAATTCCAAGAAAAAAAGAGGTCGAATCATGATAATCCTTCCAAGAAGATTGACGAAAATGGTGAGAAAAACTCAAGTCTTTTTTGTTATGTTTTCAAAAACACTAATAAGACTAAAGAAAACTTTTGGCATTAATTGAATCCCCAATGTAACTTTTGTAAAAAGTTTTGCCACATTATATAGGATTTCTTGCAACAAAAAGGAAGAAAACAATTTTTTGTGAAAAATAAGAGGAAGAAAGGGAAGAAAAGCTTTTCTTTTCTTCTAAGTCTAATTATATAACAAAAAGCAAGGAATGATATATTGATTGAGGTTGTAGTAATAACATGACTGGAGATGAATAAATGTTCCTCTCAATAAATAATAGCATCAATACTGAAGTGAGAATGGGGAATGGAGTCTTAGTTAATTCCAAAGGTAAAGGTACCATTTCGATCAACATGAAAGAGAGCAGAAAGAAAATTTACGATATTCTTTATCTTCCTGATTGGAAGAAAATTTTCATAGTGTTGGTCAACTTAAAGAACATCCTTATTGTGTTGTGTTTACCGATAATTGTTCCAAGATTTATGAAAACATTTATCAAAAAGATGTCATTTGTGAAAGTGAAGATGATGAAAGAAAATTTACTTTGCAATTTCGTTATAATGCATTAAAAATGAAATTGTTGATGATTCATGGATTTGACAAAAAAAAAGTTTTGTCACTTGAATTTTAAATATTTGAAGCTTCTCAAGCAAAAATACATGGTGCAAGGCCTTCCATAAGATACATACTGAGGTGGATCCATGTGAAAGATGTACAATGGAAAAGCAACAAAGAAAGTCTTTTCAAAAAGCGGTGTCTCAGAAAGCAAGTGTACTTTTGAAACTTATCCATAACAACATTTGTGGACTAATGACGATTATATATCTAGGAAGTCACACATATTTTCTAATATTTAATGATTATTATTCAAGAGTGAGTTCGGTTTATTTCTTGAAAGAGATGTCAGAAGCATTTGCTACATTCAAGAAATTTAAAGCACTTGTTGAGAAGCAAAAAACTTGCATTATCAAAATAATTCTGACTTATAGAGGAGGTGAATACATAAGACGAGAATTTGAATAATATTCTAAAAATGAAGCAATCAGAATCAACATATTGTTGGGTACACTCCTCAACAAAATTGTGTTTCTGTATGAAGAAATAAAACAATTGTCGAAATGGTCAGGATTATGATGATTGAGAAAGGAATACAAAAATATTTTTGGACTGAAGCAATAAATAGAACAGTGTACATCCTTAACAGGTGCTCGACAAAGGCACTATAGGACAAGACACCACTTGAAGCTTGGAGTGGAATGAAACCTTATATAAATCATTTGAAAATTTTTGGGTGTATTTGTTATGATAATATACCTTCTTAGTAAAGAATAAAATTTGATGAAAAAAGTAAAAAATGTATATTTCTTGGTTATAGTTATGTGACAAAAGGATATAGACTTCTCGATGTCAAAATTAACAATCCTGTTGTTAGTAGAGATGTCATTTTTGATGAAAAAACAATATGGAATTGGAAATGATAAAATGATAGAGAGTAGTGCTATCATATCTTTAGATGTGTAAAATTCAGAAGATGATGAGAAAGATGAAGATGTCCCTAAGGAAGAGCGATCCCAGATTCAGATGATGAAAAACCGCCTCCAAGAGAAACAAAAACGTTGAATGACATTTATCAGAGATGTAACTTTGCCAGTGTTAAATCAGAAAATTATGATGAAGCAATGAAGCATGATGTTTGGTAGAATGCCATGGAAGAAGAAATTAAGGTTATTAAAAAAATTAATTTGAAGCTTGTGAATTTAACCAAAGAAAGAGAAGTTGTAAGTCTAAAATGGCGTTACAAAATCAAGTCAATTAAGGAGATATTAAACGCACAAAACATGGTTGTTTGCTAGAGGCTTCACGAAAAGACCAGATATTGATTTTTATGAAACAATCTATCCAGTTGCTCGTCTTGAGATAATTGAACCTGTAATGGTTGTTCACGCACACAAAAAGGGAAGATATTTCAACTGTATATTAAATTTGTATTTCTAAATGGAAAACATAATGAAGAGATTTATGTTTTAACAACCTCAAGGATTTTTTGTTCAAGGGGAGAAGAGAAGGTGTACAGGCTAAACAAATCTCTTTATGGGCTCAAGTAAGCTCCAAAATCATGGCACAATGAAATTAATGCATACTTTTTGAGAAACAATTATAGAGAAGTAAAAGTGAAGCCACTTTGTATATGAAAACAAAAACGTGACACATTATCACACTTTGTTTTTATGTGGTTGATCTGCTCGTTACATGAAATGATGTGAAGATTAAGAAACTATTCAAGCAAGATATGATGCAAGTCTACGAAATCAATGATCTAGGGTTGATAAAATTATTCTTGGGGCATCAAAGTTTCTCAAGTGAAAGAAGGAATTTTTGATTCTAGAAAGAAGTAAACTAAAAGCATTCATCAATAACTCAAAATGAAGGATTTCATGTGTGTAGCCATAGTACTAGTGAAATGATAAATTTAGAAAATAAGATGGATAAATGAAAGCTAATAGCTCACTTTAAAGGATCTTGCTTGGATGTTTTCTATATCTTACTTCAACAAGGCCAGACATTATATTTGTTGCTAGTTTATTATCAAGATTCATGCAATAACAAACCTAAATTAATTTTGGAGCAATAAAGCGTGTTCTACGCTACTTGAAAGGAACAATGAATTATGAAATAGTGTAAATATTTGTGGAGATTAGAACTTAATTAGTTATTCTGATAGTGATTGGGCTGGAAGTATAGATGTCATAAACATTACTTCTAGTTATGATTTCTTATTTCGATCAAGCGTCTCTTTTTGTTTATCAAAAAAGCAAAGTGGTGTAGCTCAATCCACTGTCAAAGCAGAATATGTTTCACAAGCTAAGTCTACTTCTTAAACTATTCGGCATAGGAGAATATTTGAAGTCATTGGTGAAAAACAAAAAAAAAGGTATGTTTTGTATTGTGATAGCAAATGAGCAATGCCAATTGCCAGGAATCCGATCAATAATGAAAGATCAAATTATATTTTCATCATGTATCATTATCCAAAAAGAACATGATAAAGAGGAAATTGACTTGCATTATTGTCAGGTAGAAGAACAAGTTGCTAACATTTTCGCCAAAGCACTTCCTAGAACAACATTTTGCTATCTTCAGGAACGCATTGGAGTTATCAAGCAAATGCATTAAAGGGGAGTGTTTGAATTAATGCATTAATGTATAGTCTCCCAGAATTGTCTTTTTAATTTTCAAGAAGTCCTTTAGGATTTTGTAATACATGTCTAGTAAATTATGCAAGACTTTTTGTATTCCATTTTGAGTAGTACAAATAGTGATATAGTTGATGATTGTAATCATATCAAGTGTCCTTCAGTATCCTATTATAAAACATTAATATTATCTAAATATATTTTTATCCCTCTATATTTCCCACAAATTAGTCCAACAATCACATAATTAACTTTGTGCACTAACTATTCATTTCACGTCTCTATTTGTTTAAAAGAAATTTTATTTTAGGTCAGCTGATATGTGTCATCCATCGGAGAAAATAAAGTCCCAACATGTTTTGAAATGTCAATATAATTGAAACAAGTAAAAAGGACCATATTGAAGGCGAGGATATAAAAATAATGTTATCCTTATCAATGCTTTTAATTTGGCGGCTTCGTTCTCCTAATTTCACAATCCACATTAAATTCAACCACATCAGTTACATTTATCTACAACATATAATTGATATAGATATAAAACATGCCATATCAAATAAATGCTTCATTACACGCAAAAAAAATGAAAGGAAGTTTTACTACACCAAATTGGCCCACATGTTTCTAACGATGGGTAAAAAAACTCGTAATATACCTTTTAGGAAATATCACAGTCTCTGATAATACTCGCAAACTATATTTAATGATTTTCCCATTTTTCCTTTCTATTTTATAATAGTTTGTCCCCGATACAATAATAAGTTTTACGATTTATATTAACTATAGTAGTATTTATCGTTCTCTTTCTTTGTTGTTGAATTTATTTATGTTTTGTGAGTAAAGTAAACCATCATTCAATTTGGATTGATCTTATATTGGTGTTTGATTGATATTAAACCTATCTAATGAGAGGGAAGAGTGTCCATGGTCATAAAAGGTGCTCTATGAAAATCTTAAAGGGCTGATGTGGAACTCTAATCATTAATAATATCAGTTAAATCATTCAACCCATTTCTTCCATAATAAAAACAAATATTTAACTACTCTGGTGTTGCGAACACCATGACTATATATTGACACATCTTATCAACAATCAATAGATGTGCAAGGAAATTGTATCACGAGATCCGGGAATAATTTACTCACTCTAATTAAAAAAATATTTGAACCAAGGATGTAACTCCTTCGATTGCTAAATAATCCCACTAGGGGTAGGATAAATGAACTTTTGGCAGGGAAGTCATTTGTATGTTTCTTTATTTTTTTTTCTATAAAACATTTTTTGACATGAAAAAATTGTCAAAACGCCCTAAAAATTCCATATTAATCTTGTAGTCATTAATATTTAAGCAAAGCAAATGCAAAATGACATGAAAATAAATATGTTGTATGATCACAAATAGAAACACCACGAAAATAAAAAGGATTTGTAAAAGAACGATACGAATGGATCCTCATTTTCTACACAATTACTAGTGGAGATTTCTAGAAAAAAATAAACAACATTTGTGAGGGCTGGGGGGGGGGGGGGCGGGGGGAGAGAAAGAGCGCCTCACTATGTTGAGAGACAAGGAGTTCTTAGTATTTAGTTATGGGAATTGAATCCCTCTCCATCCATTTACTCTAGTTTAGTCTTCATTCTAATCTTTAAAAGGGGTAAATAATGTATAACCCCATATAAGAAAATAGAACTTAACACAGATCTCTTGAAGTTGTAGGTGCCACCCACTATTTCCACCAAAAAGTGCATGGTGAACCATGGCCCGTGCTTGTGGTCCCTGGTTTGCCTATGCAAACATCCCTAAAAATGAAGGCAAAATACATTTTAAAGCAGGAGCCAAGGATTGAAATGACAAATCTTGCATCAATCGACAAATCATCGATCAGTCCGTAGGTCGAGGTCATCAGAACCTAGTCTCTAAAGTTGATCGAGGTACACACATGATAGATCATGGATCCATGGATGGATCCTTAATACTCCATAGATTGTGACCTTTAAAACATATTTTCTGAAGTAATTGACGGACTGACAGTGCAGATAATTTATCGACGGATCGTCGATCAGTCCATAAGTCACCTTAAAAAATTTTAGGTCAGGGGTCTTTTGATCTTTTGAAAATTAGTTTAACCCTTAAGGTACGTCGCTTTGACCCTAAATTATGAGGTTTTAGATAGATTAAGCCTAGAAACAGTACTAGAACTTACCTAAGTCAAATCATTAATAAAAATATTAAAAATTAGAAGCAAGAGAAGAGAAAAAGGTCAAAAACCCAAGTTAAAGAAAGCAACAAGGTTCCATCAGTTCCAGCCACAAAATCTAAAGATTTCTCCTTGGAATTCATCACTAGGTATATGAGATTTCACTAGTGGGTTCCTTTCACCCATTCGATTCCTAGTTTTCAGTCAATTTCTTGATTCCTATATCATGACTAGACTTAGGGTTCGTTTAATGTATAATTTTTGGGTTCTTATCTATCAGAATGATCCAAATAAGATTATTATGAGAATAATAAATTTATTGCGTGATGTGCAGAACCCTAACTTTTTAATTCTTCAGTTCTTGAAATGAATAGGCTAGGTTAGATATTTAAGTTAATTACTTATATCTGTGTAAGTTATTAATGAATCAATATCAATTTATTTGTTGCATCTAAGATTGCATATTTTGTTTGAGTTATCCACTAAATCAAGTATTATAGAAACACAATAATAATGTGTTAATTACTTAATCCATTGGGAGTAGCATCATTAAAAATTGGACTAGGGTTGAGCGTATCCATATAGTGCTAGAACTACTAGCCCGTAGGTTGTGAGTCCACTTTATGTGCACCAGTCTAGTAATCAGGCTAGCATACCTTTATACCTCTAGCATGGTATATAGGGTCCTCTCGATTGGAAATATACATCAGACTCGACAGTAAGCTCATGTGATTTTATTGTCGTTTATTAGTATCTCCCACAGTTCAGTTAAATTCTATTACATTTAAATTTTTAGCACTGTATCCAATAGTCAATTTAAACATGTTATAAATTAGTCATGACATTTCAGTTATTTGAGCATTTAGTACCTTTATAATTTTCAAATTATTTCATTGATATATTGCATAGTTCAGTTATATGTTATTTCATCTTTACATTATCGTGCATTCTATGTACCTTTCAAGTATTGGCACATACGTTCGCTAGATCTTCTCGAGGTGTAGGTTCATGTTCTCAACTTCAAGATGACGCTTAGATTAGTTCGCGATGTCCATGTCAGCAGAATCAGTGGTGATTCCTCATTCTCTGAGGACAATAGTCTTGAGTTTCATTTAAGTATTTCTAGTCCTTTTGTTTCAATTATTCTACACTTAGCTGGGGCTTGTTCCAACATTTCTAGTAAGTTAGAGGCTTATTTCAGGCATAGTTAGATTCATCTTAATGTTGATTTAGTATTTGTTTTGTACTAAACTCATCCGTATTTTATTTATCTAACTTATATTATATGGGTATTCCCTATTATTTCATTTTACTTATGATTTCGCTTCCACACCAGTTTATTATCTTTGGTATGCTCATGATCATGCCAACATGATTAACTAGGGATCACTTGTGGTTCTAGATCTCGTGTCTCTGTCTTGGGAAATGCCCGAGAAGTGACATTACTCATAACCGTAATATATTTATGAAAGGTCATCGTGTATGATGGTTCGATTTAAATTACAAGGTTAGACACAAATCTTACCTCTTTGTTGTACATGGTCTCAAATTGTTTTTCATCTAAGCTCATACCACTACTATTACCAATTGCATTGACAGTTGTAGAACCACCTCCAATGAGATATTTTCTTAACACGTCAATTTGGGTCATAATCATGGACAAATTCACATAACTTTTTTGTTTTTTTTCAATTTTCTTTTGTAAGCCCCATGTTATGACAGGAAACTTGATATTCATTTGTGTACCATGAACTTTTGATTTTAGTTATCTCATGAAGCCACACTCAGGGTATAATACTTAGAGGAATCAACAAGAACAAAAATAAGAAAGTTATATTACAACAAAATTATCTCATTAAAACACAATAATAAAAATATTTATAAGTACCACAACTCGGCAACGACACCATTCCTTATAACACTCAACTACACTTCTTCTAAATAAAAGTTTAGGCGATCTATAACAACTATAAATTAATTGATGAGTTTGGGTCGATCGTAGAAGGAGTTTAAATTATTATTTACAGATGTGTTCTAATCTTTTGTAGAGGTAAAGTGGTATGAAACTTATAATCAATCCTGTAGTGTCAATGATCAATATAAAACAGGGATTTAGTAACCAGTGTTAACAAAATGTAATAAACATTTAATTTGACCAATTAGAGAGAGGATCTTATGAATGTGATCAATCGAAACTTATTTCTCTTATTAGGGGTTTATCAATTGCTTAACATTTTTTAATCTTAATAGGTATGACAGGTTCTGAATATTGTAGTCATCTATGGATAAAGTATCATCCCTCAAGTAAGTTTTCTCAAACCCCAGCAAGTACAACATTAAACAACCTATTTCCTTAATTAACCTATATTTTTAAGCTAGGTAGTAAATATACAAGTCAATAAAACATACAACCATTTATTCTACTCTACACCTCTCACTCAACAAAGCATAGAGATGTAAACTAAAAGTGAATATGCGACTTCTGTTCATGAGTGAACTAAAAAATAAAATCCAATTTAAACAAAATTAAATTAAGTAATTAACAATATCCACATGCTAATTTATGAATTGCATGACATGATAACACCCCTACTGGAAGTGGTATTTATCCAACCATAAACAAAAGTAAGAAATCATTACCAAATAGTTATCCATAAAAATTGTCTCAACATTCTAAAATACTCAATGCCATAATTAAATCTATGATACTAAATCCTGAATTCCGTGATCCGAAACTTCTCAAATAGTATTAAACAATGAAAGAAGTATGTGAAACCTCTCCAAATTGGGAATACACTCCGTCGGAACCTTTTTCCTTTTGAAAAATTAAATTTATACCTTCCCAAACACTTCCCATGCCAAAAAAGACTCCATGGATAATTCCCACATACACTGATACTTAAAGCCCAAGAAGAATGGAAGATTTATTAAAATTAATTAATTCTAACTTTTTCTTCTTCTTAGTCATGAGATCATTTGCGAAAGATAAATTGGATTATGTTTGAGGATTTAGGAGAATGCAATTTCAATGGGTAATTTAGGACTCCAAAATCCTTAAATAGGCCTTAGAATGATGTCCAAAACATCTTATTTTTTTAATTTAAAAAAAATAGAAAAATGATTCAAAAGCCTCTTAAAGTAATTGCCAGAGTAGACCTAAGATCTGCAGGACTTTAGAAGAAACGTACTTGTCAGCCGAAGAAAAAATAACGAAGCTTAAAAATAGAATAGATTTTGACAACACACGTATTGGCATGTAGAACGTTCTATTATTTGTTGACCCATACAATAAACTTAAACATGACATATAATTTTTACAAAGTATGGGAACCTTTTGCAAGACCTTCCTATAGACATTAAGCTATCCACAGTCTATCCTCGTGATTCGTCAACAGTGTAATGTGATTTGATTTTCTCAAAAATTGTTGTCCCTCTTCTACGATTGACATTTATAGTCCATTGATTATTTTACATTCTGAAGATGGGGACCCATAGACAAAATTGCTGTAAAAAAATAACCTTTATATCTTTTAAAAATACTAAGTTGTTACAATGTCTCCCACTTGGGAACATTCGTCCTCGAATCAAATTCAAGCTAGCATGAACAAGAGTAGGAGAGAAAGTTACAACTCAACATGAATGCAACTTCATAATCATGCAGACAATGAAGCTAAATCAAAATCTCAAAAAGCAAGTCTCATTAACATGCATGCATGAGAAATCATGATAATGACTAAGAAACATAAATCAAAGACGATCAACTATGAATGAATAAATTCCTATATCTAGAATACCATTGGAGGGAACAAGCTTATTATAATGGTATATAATATTAGCCTGTCCTCCCAAGTAGCACTCTCAACCCTTTCATTCTTCCACAACAGTTTCATGGATCCACTTCCATATTTCTTAAATTTGGAATTTTCCACTAAAAAATATCAAACATTACTTCGTCATATGAAAGGCTATTTTTTATATAATGACTCTCCAATAATACAATAGATGTCGAATAACTAACACATTTCCTAAACCAAAAGTCATGGAAAATCATATGTAGCAATGCTAAATCATTAGAAAAATCAACTTCATAAGAAACATTGTCGATACACCTCAATACTTGATATGGACTGACAAAAGAAGGGTAAGCTTCCCTTTATTACTAAACCTAATAAATCCTTCATAGGTTAAATTTCTACATTAACCCGATCATTCGTATCAAACTTAAGATTTCATCTTATACATTGACATAGGACTCTTTTCGTATTTTAGAATATTTCAAACATTATCTAGTACGTTGAATGCTGTCCACGTCCTCATGTAGAAACTAAGGACCTATAAAAATAACCTCGCATTCTTTAAACAAATCCACAGATTTCTACATATACAACCATGTAGAGCAACAAATATAGCCATACAAGTGCTTCAATTATAGACATTACTATACAAAAGTCAATAATAGCCAAATGATCGTCCGTGTTACCCTTGAATTGAATGAATAAGCTATCAACATATATTTTGAAGTTTATGTAGTATTCTTCTCTTTACATTAGATTTCATGATAAAAGGTTGTATTAAGCTAGGCACGTATACTAAGACCTCTTTGGAAAGATTTTTAAAATTGAGACGTAAATTAAGTACTATGGTAAGAGATAATTGATAGGGGGATTGTAACATCTCGTAACTCAAAATAGCTAGGAGTAACCTATGTAAATAACAATAATCACTTTTGGAAATAAATGGAAATTTTTGAAATTTTTATGTTTAAAAAGTGAGTTTTTGTTATTTTAAAATAGCCACAACGTCTAAGTCAGGATGATTTAGGGGTAGTTATTTATGTGGTTATAAAGACCTTGAAGATATCTTTCTAATGTCGTAGATTTTGCGCATTTTTGATATCGTATGAGGGAAATATGTGTACTGGAAGATGGGTTACTGAAGTCAGGAAAATCCAATTCAGGATTTAAGTAAGGATAAACTAGTCTTTATACCCATCAATTTCTTGAAACTCCTTTCTACAGAATGTTGACCGAAAGGAAGCTACCTCAACACTTGAGTCATTAACTCGGACTATTTGATAGATACATCCCTTTGAAATTAACTTTCTCGCCTTAAGGTACAAAATTAAAAGATGCTTAGGTACTATTGAACTACTACTCAACTCGATGACTGGCTCATTAGGAATCTTAATCTTAACAAATTGATCAACTTTAGGGTGTCACCTATTTTTAAAAATTTCATCTAAGATCTGGCTACTGCCTATTGAAACAATTAGGGAATGTAACATTCCAAAGACAACTTTTAGAACCACATACGGGTATTATGAGCTTTTGGTCATGTCTTTTGGGTTGAACAATGCACCAAAACCGTTCATTGATCTTATTAATAGAGGCTTCAAGCCTTATTTAGATATGTTTCTTATCTCTTCATCGATGACGTATTAATCTATTCAAGGGATTAAGAAGATCATGTTAGTCTCCTCAGAATAATCCTTCAGACTTTGAAATATGAGGAGTTATATGTCAAGTTCTCTAGCAGTGAGTTTGGGTTTAAGTCTATAGCATTATTGATCACATAGTTTCGGTGATGGGATTATAGTTCATACCTAAGATGTAGAAGTAATTAAGTGTTGGCTTAGAATCACATCCCCAATTTATATCACGAGTTTCTTTTATTTGGATGGATAATATAAAAGGTTTTTTTGAGGTGTTTTCGTCTATCTCATCTCCCTTGACTAAGTTTATTTAGAAAACAGTTATATTTCAATTGTCTGAATCTTCTGAGAAATATTTTAGGAATTGAAAAGTTGTTGACTACTGCACCATTTTTTACCTTACAAGAGGGTACTCAAGGTTTTGTGGTGTACTATGATTCATCTAGAGGGATTGGTTTGTAATCTAACGCAAAATGGCAAAGTATTAACTTATGCCTCAAGACGTTTAAGGTCATGAGAGGAATTACCCAACCCATTAATTAGACTTGGTTGTTGTAGTATTCACCTTGAAGATATGGCACTACTCGTATGGTGTTCATCTTGATATAATTACTAATCACAAGAGCCTACAATATGTATTCACCTAGAAATAGGTCAATGTCACGACTCGGATTCTGCAATCCGGATTGCAACCGGGGTCGTTGACCTCTAAGAGGTCGCAGAAAAGCCTCATCTTGAATTCATCACATTCATATGGTTATTATTAGTGGAAAATTAATACTTTTAAACGTATGAAGTATACATAGACTTTATATATTTATTTCATGAATTCATCATATACTAAGCTCAACATAAATATAATCGCCATCTATCATAAGAATCAATTTGAAATAGAATAAGTATATATCATGAATACGTTTGCCACACACATCCTTATTACAAAAGTTTCGAAATGAAAGTATGAAATAAATGCTATGGAAAACGTTCAATAGCTTTTTCTAAAACTAAGGCTAAACTATATATGTAGCATCCTCGATATCATAAGGACCTACCGAATGTTTTGGAGAAACGTTGAAGTCCAAACTGTTGCAAGTTTCGTCAACCTGTCCTTTAACCTTAACCTATAAAATAGTAAATAAGAGGGGGTTATTACACCACTTGTAATAAGTATGGGTGTATGCACACATACACATAAAGCTATGCATGTTCAATGAAAGCTCTTCCTAAGCAACATGCCATTTTTGGAATGTCTAGTCATTAGACTTTCCTAATTCGTTAGTTGTAATTGTGGTATGAATATGATGTATTTTAATGCATTCAAAGCACACAACTCATTTGCTATATTATTACTAGACATTAGTGTCATCAACATAATTTTAGAACCACACGGGCGAAGAGTTGAAATTTTTTATCCTCTTAGGCTGAGAACTCCTCTTTCTACACTTAGTTTGTTTTTAATCTTTTTCTTCATTTGTTTTGAAGTCAATAACTATTTTTGTCCTATGTTTTACTTAGAAGTTCAATGATTCAAAGTAATCCCATACCCAGAATGAATAGATGTAAGTAATCCAAGGACTAAGGAATGATTTCCCTACCTTATAGTGAGTCATTATTTACATTATATGACCATTACCTTTCCTAAGCAATTCTCTAATGATCATGACATTGATTTCATTACTTTCATGTTTGATATATTATATATTTAATATACATAAGACTTCGGAATCGTTCATGTAGCAAAAGACATCTCAAGTAAGTGCCCAACATATGGGGCTTCAACCCAAGAGCTTTCATTAGCAAACACAAAGTCTGCTTCATTCGTATATTCGTACTTCACATTATTCATTTCATTCATTCGTCAGATGATGTAATCACCATGTATATTTAGGATGAATTTTAGAACTATCATCAAGATCATGAAGTGCAATGACCAAGAATGACCTAATGTCATTACTTGAATATGATTTCACCTCGTGATTGTCTTGCACAAACACCTTTAGTATCGTTCATTTAATTATCTTTTATATATTGACGAACTCCAAACTTAAACGATATAGATCATGTGACCATCATGAAATCCAGTGTCTATACCACACCGAAAAGAGGTGGAATCACCAGCCAAAAGACCCAAAACATGCTAGCGTACATGGGAATTGAACCCTGCTAGATCCCTATATCGGCAGTATAGGTTCGAAGACAAGGAGATATAACGAGACCCATACCCGACATGCTGGAAAGTGTCATCTCATGAGGGCTACGTGAACCTTCGCCCTTCCAAAAGAAGACATCACTGCTCATAGCTAGCCTATCGGTGCTCAGTATAAAGTTTCATTTCATTCAACTCGCACATCATGGTAACTGGCTTCTAGTATGAGGACATCATAGATCAATAGATGATTTATCATCTCATCATTAGTATTAAGTATACATCAGTCTCGATACTTTCATTAGAGTGTACATTGAGACTGGTCTTTTCATTAGTTTTACACTCTCATAGGTGAGTACATTTTGGTAACATTTACTTAGGCTCATTTGAGATTACTCTTATATATCACATTAGCCTCTTATAATATTGTTACCATATTCATTAGAATTAGCATAATTTCTTTTCATAATTACTTATCCCTTTACGTAAATGTTCATTTCATCATATGCCAATTCACTTGGTCATTTAGAGTGTTTGACACTTTTACTTAACCCTTCTAGAGTTTTATCATTTCATTTATATATCTTAGTAACTCATCCCTTTTTACGTAAATGTCCATTTCATTATCTTTTAGTGTTGACTCAAGCAATATGAGTCTTGCTTCTTGATTGAGATTTACCTACTCTATTGATGATTGGTCATCCTTACATTACATTGATGAAATATGAATTTTTATTTCAGATCATACCTAATTTACATCAATCAATGTGACTATACTTACGTATCATCCTTAGGTTTAAATGAGACTAGTTTCTCACATTCTAACACCTTCATTTTGAGTATTCTTTTAACATATTAGCTTTGATGTATGTAAGACTTGTCTAACTTCCTTTAACACCCCATTTTTATCAATTACTTAATTTAGACCGCTCTAATTTTGTTACAACTCAATGTACTTACTTTAGTGTAGTAGCTTCATATCACCGTTTATGGACGATGAACACTTCATTTACTGAGTTTCATGTGTTCATATTTCATTCTTGTAGAGCATGTTGGGAGTGTTTCCAATGAATTTTATGACCTTGGTTATGGATTCATTGATATTAATTGAGAAGTGCTTATTATATATTTTCTAATCTTACTACACAAGAATTGACATATAATTAGTATTGGTTCAAGATTTGGGATATTAAACTAGCTTATTCATTCTTTTTGGCATAAGCCAAATTTTACGTATGTTCATATTTAAATTGACATATTTATGAATCCTTAGCAAATATTTTAATCATTTACATATGTTCCTATAAATTAGCATATATTAAATATGAAAAAATAGAGTTACCCAACTTTATTGGAACCACATAGCCAATTTATTCAATATTTGATTTCATTGATGTGTTTGAGCCAATTCTTAGTTTATGGGTTTTAGTGTAACATTATAAAAACATATTGGAAAGCATTATATTAAAATTTGATGGCTTTAACATCTTAATAACATCACAAAAACAACAAGTCAACATTCATCCAAGGACACATATTCACTTAACACATCACAGACTTAACTTAGCATATTATCGATCCTTAATTATCATGATAAGATTAACTTTATGCAATAAAAAGTTCATAAGTTCATTCGATACTCATCATTAAAGAACAATAAATTTTTAGAACAGCCAGCACCACATACCTACAACATGATCTCAAACCTATTCAACATTGAAATTAAAAAGATACTAGGGATGGAAAGTTCAACGAGAACGACAGGAACAACCCTAGTTTTCAAGATCTTGTGAATCGTTCAAAGTAAAATAATCTTGGATAAAGAATAAAAGGATATAAACCCATAACTTAAGTAGAACTTAATCTATGAAGACCATCTTTAAAGGAAACTTGGAGAAATCTTGACTTCGCCTAGGAGAATCAATGGAATTTTTTATTTTTCATTTTCTCGCTTGCTTACTATTTTTTGTCCCATTTTTTTTTCTATGAGTTTGAATGTGATTTTGAGTTTTAATAACTTATATTGAATTATAAAAATTAGGTTTAATAAGTTTTTTTTAATAAACTAATTAACCAATTACTAAAACGTCCCTCCTAAGTTGACTAAACATAGAAAGAACATAACACTTAATTAAATCTGGAAATTTTTGTTGACTATTGCATTGTTCAACATTTTGACTTTAAATTAATTAATTAAATCCTTTATTTTATTAAATTTAGGTACCTAGGGTAAGTACTAAAGTACCCTCAAGTCATTGGAACTAAAATTAACCCTTTTGGACCATCCTTGGTTAAGTACTAGGATGTAGTGTAAGAATTTCATTGTGATCATTTAACTAATTATTTAAATTTCTAATTTAATTAATTAGGTTACCTAAGGTAATTACTAAAGTACCCATATGTCTTTTGGACTATAACCAATCCTTTGAACCATCCTAGGTTAGATAATAGGTTGTCTTTCTCTTGTTTTAACCAAACTCTGGAACTTGCTTTGCTATTTCGGTTTTTCCCATTTATATTAATTAATTAAGTTTCAAAATCAATTAATTAATTATCCTAGGGTAATTACTAAAGTATACCTAAGTTTTTAGGACCATAACATAATTTTTTTACCATCCTTAGATACTAGGTTGTCTCTTTTACTAGGTGCACTAATGGGTCCATTTCGGTTATTGCTAGGTTATTTTAGTTATTTAGGGTAGTAGGTTTGAGTCTAGAATTTGTATGAAAGTTATTCCTCACATGGAGTGGTCCCTTGTTCACGTTTTCCCCCTAACTACTGTAACCGAATTTTGTTAGTGTGGTGCACTCTTTTGGCAGGTTCTTCACATGTCTCGTATATGTGCTTGCACTTTTCTAACTAAAAATTATTATGGTTCATTTTGTAGTTTTTACTTATATTACCTAGGATCCTCACTATGTGTCACGACTCGGATTCTGGAATCCGGATCGCAACCGGCGTCATTGACCTCTCAGAGGTTACAGACAAGTCTCTTCTTGCATTCATCACATTCACATGGTTATTTTTATTGGAAAATTTACAACATTTAAATGTATGAAATATGAATAGACTTCATATAGTTACTTAATGAATTCATCATATACTAAGCTAAACATAAATATAAAAATCATCTATCGTAAGAATCAATTTGAAATAGAATAAGAATATATCATAAATATATTGCCAAACATGGACTTATTACAAAAGCTCTGAAATTAAAGTATAAAAAAATATTCTAGGGACAACATCCACTAGATTTTTCGAAAACTAAGGCTAGACTAAAATTGTATAATTCTCGAAATCAAGAGGACCTACCAAATGGTAAGGAGAAATGCTGATGTCCAAACCGTTTGAGGAGTCGTCAATCTCTCCCTTAACCTGAATATATAAAGTACTAAATAATAGGGGTTAGTACACCACATGTACTAAGTATGGGGTGTATGCACTTATACACATAAGGCTACACATTCTTAATGGAAGGTCTTCCTAAACAACATGCTATTTCTGGAAACCCTAGTCACTAGACTTTTCAAAATCATTAGATATGAATTGTGATACCAATATGATGTATTTTCATGAATTAAAAGCATAACAGTAATTTTCTATAAAAGTAGAAGACATTAGTATCACTAACTTAACTTTAGAACCACTTGGGCGAAGAATTGTGATATTTGATCCTATTAGGCTGAGAGCTCCTCTTGTACACTTAAATTATTTTTTAGTCTTTTTCTACTTCTATTTTGTAGTAATTTACTCTTTTGGTCCTATGTTTTTCTTAGAAGTGCAATGATTCATTGTACTCCCATACCATAATGAATAGATGTAAGTAATCCTATGACTAAGGAATGATTTCCCTAGCTTATAGTGAGTCATTCTTTACACTATATATTCATTACCTTTCATAAGAAATTCTCTAATTATCATTCTACTGATTTCATTACTTTCATGTTTTATATATTATACATTCTATATACATGACACTTTGGAATAATTGATGTAGCATAAGACATCTCAAGTGAGTGCCCAACATATGGGACATCAACCTGAGGGTCTTCTTTAGCAAACACTGAGTCTACTTCATTCGTTCATTCATACTTCACATTATTCATTTCATTCATTCGTAGGCTGATGTAAACACCAGCTATACCTAGGATGAATTTTAAGACTCTCAACAGGATCATGAAGCGAATGACCAAGAATGACCTAATGATATTACTTGAATCTAATTTCACCTCGTGATTGTCTTGCACAAACACCTTTGGTATCAATCATTTAATTATATTTTATACATTAACAAACTCCAAATTTAAACAATATAGATCATGTGACCATCATGAAATCCAGTGTCTACCCCACACCGAAAAGAGGTGGAATCACTAGCCAAAAGACCCAAAACATGCTAGCATACATGGGAATTGAACCCCTCTAGATCCCTATATCGGCTGTATAGGTTCGAAGACTTGGAGATATAAGGAGACCCATACCACACATGCTGGAAATCTCATCTCATGAGATTTAAGTGAACCTCCGCCCTTCCCGAAAAAAGACATCACTGCTCATAGCTAGCATATCGGTTCTCAGTATAAAGTTTTATTTCATTCAACTCAAACATCATGGTAGCTGGCTTCTAGTATAAGGACATGATAGCTCAATAGATGATTTATCATCTCATCATTAGTATTAAGTATACATCAGTCTCGATACTTTCATTAGAGTTTACATAGAGACTGGTCTTTTCGTTATCTTTACAATCTCATAGGTGAGTACTTTTTGGTAATGTTTACTTAGGCTCATTTGAGATTTCTCTTATATTTCACATTAGCCTCTTATAATATTGTAACCACATTCATTAGCATTGGCATAATTGCTTTTCATAATTACTTGTCCCTTTTACGTGAATGTTCATTTCATCATATGCCAATTCACTTGGCCATTTAGTGTGTTTGACACTTTTACTTAACCCTTCTAGGGTTTTATCATTTCATTAAAACATCTTAGTAACTCATCCCTTTTTTAAATGTACATTTCATTCATCATCTTTTAGTGTTGACACAAGCATTATGGAGGCTTGCTTCTAGATTAAGATTTACCTACTCTGTTGATGATTGGTCATCCTTAATTTACATTGATGAAATGTTAATTGTTGTTTCATATCATACCTAATTTACATCGATTAATGTGATTTTCCTTACGTATCATCCTTTGGTGTTAATGAGACTAGTTTCACACATTCTAACACCTTTAATTTTGAGTATTCTTTTAACAAATTAGCTTTGGTGTAAGTAAGACTTGTCTCACTTCCTTTAACACCCCATTCTTGTCACTCACTTAATTTAGACCGCTCTAATTTTGTTATAACTAAATTTACTTACTTACTTTAGTGTATTAGCTTTATATCACCGTTTATGGACGTTGAACACTTCATTTAATGAGTTTCATGTGTTCATATTTCGTTCATGTAGAGCATGTTGGGAGTTGTTCCAACTAATTTCATGACCTTTGTTATGGATTCATTGATATTAATTGAGAAGTGCTTATTATATATTAGACTAAAACTGTATCATCCTCGAAATCAAATCCAAATGGTCTGGAGAAATGCTGATGTCCATACCGTCGGAGGAGGAGTCAATCTTTCCCTTAACGTGAATCGATAAAGTAGTAAATAGAAGGGGTTAGTACAAAACTTGTTATGGGAGTATGCACACATACACTTAAGGCAATGCATGATCAAAGTAAGCTCTTCCTAAAAAACATGCTCTTTCTGGAAAGCCTAGTCAGTAGACTTTCCAAAATCGTTAGTTGTGAATTGTGGTGCGAATATGATGTATTTTAATGCATTAAAAGCACAAAAATCATTTTCTATATAATTACAAGACATTAGTATAATCAACATAATTTTAGAACCACTTGGGCGAAGATTTGAGATTATTGATCCTCTTAGGGTGAAAGCTCCTCTTGTACACTTAGATTATTTTTTAAGTCTTTTTGTTCTTCTATTTTGTATGCATTAACTCTTTTTGTCCTATGTTTTACTTAGAAGTCCAATGATTCATTGTAGTCCCATAACATAATGAATAGATGTTACTAGTACAAGGATTAAGGAATGATTTCCCTACCTTATAGTGAGTCATTCTTTACACTATATATTCATTACCTTTAATAAGAAATTCTCTAATTATCATGCCATTGATTTCATTACTTTCATGTTTTATATATTATACATTCCATAAACATGAGGCTTTGGAATCGTTGATGTAGAATAAAACATCTCATGTGAGTGCCCAACGTATGGGACCTCTACCCGAGGTCTTTCTTTAGCAAACAGAGAGTCTGCTTCATTCGTTCATTCGAACTTTACATTATTCGTTTCATTCATTCGTAGGTTGATGTAAGCACGTGATATACCTAGGATGAATTTTATGACTCTCATGGGGATCATGAAGTGCAATGACCAAGAATGACCTAATGTCATTACATGAATCTGATTTCACCTCCTGATTGTCTTGCACAAACACCTTCAGTATCGTTCATTTCATTATCTTACATACTTTGAGAAACTCCAACCTTAATTGACATAGATCATGTGACCATCATGAGTTCCAGTGTCTACCCCACACCGAAAACAAGTGGAATCACCGGCCAAAATGACCCAAAACATGCTAGCGTACATGGGAATTAAACCTTGCTAGATCGCTATTTGGACAGTATAGGTTCTATGACTAGGAGATATAAGGAGACCCATACCCGGCATGCTGGATAGTCTCATCTCATGGGAGTTACGTCAACCTCTGCCTTTCCCTAAAGAAGGCATAACCTCTGATAGCTAGCCTATCGGGGCTCAATACAAAGTTCCATTTCATTCAACTCATACGTTATGGAAGCTGGTTTGTACTATGGGGACAACATATCTCAATACATGATTTCTCATATCATCATTAGTATTAAGTATACATCAGTCTCAACACTTCCATTATAGTGTATATAGAGACTGGTCTCTTCATTAGCTTTACACTCTCATAGGTGACTACGTTTAGGTAACATTTACTTATACTGATTTTAGATTTCTCTAATCTTTCACATTAACCTCTTATCATGTTGTCACCACATTCATTAGCATTAGTACATTTGCTTTTCATAATTACTAATCTATTTTACGTGAATGTTATTGCATCACATGCCAATGCACTTGGCCATTTAGTGTGTTTCACACTCTTACTTAACCCTTGTAGGGTGTTATCATTTAATTACATACATCTTAGTTACTCATCCCTTTTTTATGTGAATGTTCATTTCATCATCTTTTAGTGTTGACTCAAGCATTATGGAGGCTTGCTTTTAGATTGAGATATACTTACTCTATTGATGACTGATCATCCTTACTTTACATTGATGAAATGTGTATTGTTATTTAATATCACCCTTAATTTACATTGATTAATGTGAATTGTACTTACATATCATTCTTTGTTTTTAATGAGAATAGTTTCACACATTCTAACACCTTCTTTAATGAGTATTCTTTTAACAAATTAGCTTTTCTATAAGTAAGACTTCTCTCACACCCCATTAATTTCACTTAGTTAATTTATACCCCTTTAAATATGTTATAACTCACGTTACTTACTTACTTTAGTGTAGAACCTTCATATCACCATTTATGGATGCTGAGAACTTCATTCTTGTGGAGCATGTTAGAAGTTGTCCCAATGAATGCCATGACATTGGTTATGGATTCATTTATATTACTTCAGAAGTTCTTAATATATATTTGATACTCTTACTACAAAACAGTTGACATATGATTAGTATTGGCTCAAGATTAGGGATGTTAGACTAGCTAATTTGTTCTTTTTTGCAAAAGCCTATTTTTACGTATATTCTTATTTAAATTGCCATATTTATGAATCCTTAGCAAATTTTTTAATCCTATACATAAGTTCCTAGCAATTAGCATATATTCATTTTGACCGAATAGATTTAGAAAACTTTATTGGAACTAGATAGTCAATTTATTCAAGATATGATTTCATTGATGTCTTTGAGCCAATTCTTAGTTTATGGATTTTACTGAAACTTTTTAAGAACATATTGTAGAGCATTATATTAACATTTTATGGGTTTAACATTTTCATAACATCACAACAGCAACAAGTCAACATTAAACCAAGGACACATATTCACTTAACACACCACAAACTTAACTTAGCATATTAACGATCCTTAATTATCGTGATAGGATTAACTTTATGCAATTTGAAGTTCATAAGTTCATTTGATAAACATCATTTAAGAACAATACATGTTAAGAAAAGTCATCACCACATACCAACAACATGATCTCTAACCAATTAAACATTGAAATCTAGAAATTGGTGTTGACTATGGCATTGGTCAACATTTTGACTTTATATTTATAAATTAAATCCTTAATATAATTAATTTAGGTACCTATATAAGTTCAAAATTACCCTCAAGTCATTGGAACCAAAATTAACCCATTTAAACTATCCTAGGTTAATTACTAGGATGTTTCTTGAGTTGTACTAGGTTAGATTAAGAATTTCGTTTTGATAATTTAAATTAATCAATTAAATTTATAATTTACTTAATTTGGTGACTTTAGGTAATTACTAAAGTACTTTTAAGTCTTTATAACCATAACCAATACTTTGAACAATCCTAGATTAGGTACTAGGTTGTCTGTTTCTTGTTTTAACGGAAATCTGGAAATTGCTTTGTGATTTCGTTTTTTCCCCTTTAGATTAATTAATTAAGTTGCTTAATTAATTAATTAAGTACCCTAGGGTAATTAATAAAGTATAATTAAGTTTTTAGGACCATAATTAACTATTTGGACCATCCTATATTAGGTACTACATTGTCTCTCTAACTAGTACTAGGTTTGTGTCAACTCGATTTTAGTCCTAAGTTGTCGGGTGCACTAATGGGTCCAATTAGGTTAGTTCTAGGTTATTTAGTTATTTAGGGTAGTAGGTTATATTCTACAATTTGTAGGGAGGTTAGGCCCCAAATAGAGTGGTCCCTTGTGCACATTTCCCCCTAACAACCCTAACCGAATTCAGTTAGGGTGGTACCCTCCTTTGATAGCTTCTTTGCATGTCTTGCACATTTGCTTGCACATGGGTTGGTTGAACTTTCCTAAATAGCTATTATATATGTTTCATTTGGGATTTTTTACTTATTGTCCCAAGGACCCTCACTATGTCCTTAGGTACTACTTAATTTACATGATCATTTTAAATTGTCACGAGGAATGGTACCTAGGCTTGACACTTGGATGCCTCGTATTTAAAGTGCTAAGTTGTGAATAAATTTTTTAGATTAACGTCTTCATTAAAGGTGCATTTCTCAAACAAGCACATTAATTTTAGAAAATTGGCTAATACATTTTAAGCCAATATTTTCTAATATGTCCAATATTTTGCTTATTTGGATATTATATAAAAATTGTCTAATACCCCTTAACCAATTTTCTATACTACTCAAAATATTTCTCAATATTGGGCATTGGGATGCCTATGTACCCCCAATTTACATTGTTAAAGACCTATTGTGCTCTTCACTAGACATATAACTTTTCCTGAATGTTTAAACCAATCTCAGACATATAAGGTGATTAGAATTACTCAAGGATTATGACTTAAGTATTTTTTACCACCCAAATAAGACTAATGTTGTTGTTGATGTTTCATCCATAGGGAGTAAAGCCCACACTGATTAAGAAAAGAATGACTTAGACAAAGATGTGCATAGACTTGCATGCAAAGGAGTCAGACTATGGATTCCACAAAGGAGGAATCCTGGTGACTAATAGGGCTGAATCATTACTAATATTAGAGGTGAAAGAAATGCAAGAAAAAGACCCCATTTTGCTATATTGAAGGCGCATGTTCATAAGCAAAGTGTATTGGCTTTTGAAAAAGGGGATGATTGTGTTTTGAAGTGTCATGGAAGGTTGCATGTACCTAGGTTGGATGGACTCCAAGAAATCATCATGGAGGAAGCTCATAACTCCAGATATCCCATTTATCCGGCATCCTCAAAGATGTACTGTGATTTGGGAGAGGTATATTGGTGTGAAGGTATGAAGAAAGTAATTGCTGAGTTTGTTGTCAAGTGCTCGAAATACAAGCAAATTGAAGCAGAACACCAAAGACCTAGAGGGTTATTTCATCAAAAAGAACTTCCGGAAAGGAAGTGGGAGTTTATTAGCATGGACTTTATTACACGCTTGACACGGTCTCACAGGCATCATGATTTAATTTGGGTGATAGTGAAAAGGATTTAAAATCAGCCATCTTCTTGATTGTAAAGACCACTCATTAGACGGAGGACTAGGCAAAGTTGTACATTCAAGGAGTCGGGAGACTTCATGGATTCCCAGTTTCAATCATTTAGGATAGAGGTGCACAATTTACTGCTGAGTTATGGAAGTCATTCTGGAAAGCTTTGGGTTTCAAGTTGAAATTAAGCACTTCTTTGCATCCTCAGACGGATGCACAAGCGGAGAGTACTATCCAGACCTTAGAAGAGATGTTGAGATCTTGTGTGATTGATTTCAAAGGGACTTAGGATGATCACCTACCTCTAATTGAATTTTCTTATAGCAACAATTACCATTCCAGCATCAAAATGGCTCCATATGATGCTCTTTATTGGAGAAGATGCAGATCTCCTATTGGATTTCTCAAAGCGTGTGAAGCGGGGTTAATAGGACAAATCTAGTTAACCAAGCCATGAATAAGGTGAAAGTGATTCAGGGGTGATTGAAAATGGCATAGAGTCGTCAAAAGTCCTACACATATTTGAGGAAAATGTCGTTTGTTTTTGAAATGGATAATTGGGTATATGTGAAAGTTTAACCCATGAAGGGTTTTATGAGGTTTGGTAAGAAGGGGAAACTTAGTCCCTGGTATATTGGTTCTTATAAGATATCCATGAGAAACTATAAATAATTACTAGGAGTAAGATAAGAAACTAACAATAATTACTGTTGGAATGTAAGGGAATAATCTAGAAATTTTCTAAGTTTAAGAAGTGTGAGGTTTAGTCATTTTTAAAAAGCTAAATTTCTAGCTCAGGATGAGTTAGGGGTTTTTCTTATTATGGTTGGACATATCTTAGTGATATCTTTCCAACGTTTCCAATTTTACACATTTTCAATATCTTATGTGGGAGATATATCTATCCAAAGATCATTTGCTGAAGTGAAGGAAGTTCAATTCTTCATTTAAGAAAGCGTAAAATAGTCTTTTTACCCATTTATTTCTTATTTGATTGTAGGGATTTTTTTTCTGTAAAAAAAAATTAGTTCAGATTAGAAAAGTTATTTTACACTTAGTTCTTGGAGAAGAGAGAAAAAAAGAAGGAAAAAGGGAGAATGATCAAGAATTCGCCAACAACTCCAAGGTTGGCCTGTGGAATACATTGGGTGTGATCTCTATAAAGGTATGAGAGATTTTTTAGTGTTGGGTCAGTTCATCATAGACCAACTTGTTTAAGTTCAGCGATATGAGTAAGGTTGAATGATAAAAAGTGATGTTCTTGAAGAACATTGTTAAATCTTGTTGCTTGAGTTGTTTGATGCTTAGTGTTGATTTGATTCATGTTTCTTCGTTTTTTTCGAGTAAAATTTAATGGGTAGTGCGAGTACTAATTATCCAAAGTGTTGGGAGAAAGAACCTATAACATCTTGGGTGGGACCCCCTAGAAGTAACATGGCGTACTCGACCTGTAGGTGGTCTTATACAACACCATAGTTATCATTCATCGCATTCTCAGAGGTAAATTTACCGAAAAAATGAAAACTCTCTGAGCAGATCATTTGCTAGAAAATCAATTCATTTATATAAGAAATATCATAATACATTGTTAAGGACTCTAGTCTATTCTTTTAATCCTATACTTAATATCATTAGAGTATATTAGGGACACGACCCTTACAACATAATAATATGTATATAATAAGAAGACGTTAAACATAACTTTACATGGAACATCCTTGAATCTTAAGAATTCCTTTTGCTTGAGCATCGAAAACACATAACAAGCTCCTCAATCATAGAGACATCCATTTAAGCAATCATAACCTAAACTTTGTGTAATACATAGAGAAGAATGGAGTTAGTACAAGAATGCACTAAGTATGACAACCAAGCAAAAACATGCATTTAAGAGGGACATTTTACTTGAAATCATACTTCATGCCTTTTTGAGAATATCTTTATAAAAGCTTTATACAAGAATAATTACACTATTACACGCTTCACATAGGCATATTTAATGGTGAAAAAAAACATAAAATAAAAAAATACATTTAAGGAAATTTTAGACACATTTACAGTAGGCACTTTCACAGTGCGGTGAACTTGTTTTCTCCTTATAGTGAAGGCTTTTCTTCTTAATTCCATAACGTTCCAAGTAATCCTTTAGTCATATTTGGTGCAATGCACCAACATAAGGACACAAAGAAGTCATACATACAATGTGCATAAGCAAAAACATACCATCGTAGAAATATAGCACACAACAAGACACCTTCAAGTCAAGACCATAAGGACATCACATTGAACTCTATTTACTTTATACATATACTAATTTTACTTCACCTAAAACATTATAAAACCTTAAATCTCAATCAAAATCTAAGTATACTAGTTCAATGTACATGAAATCCAGATAATCTCACACATACTTAGTAAACCTATCGTCAGACCACAAGCCTTAAAATCCGATTCATACATACACATAGCAAGTGAGGACAAATTTATCCAAACTAGGCAAGACCTTCATCACATAGATCCATTAGGACTCATACCATGCACATCTTCATAGCAAGTAGACAAATACTACAATGTCATGAATAAGGAACATAAACATTGTCACATGAATTAGAATACCTTCCTGAGACTTTCCTCAAGATCCAGTTGCCCAATGCATAGGTGAAGTCCCATACCCCCACCTAAACTAAGAAAATACTCTTAGGTTATCTTAGTTAGGATACTTACATTACTTCCATTGTCCATTTTCTTTTAGGGAAACAATAACCGTAACTGACACTTAGACCATGGGTGCTACATGAAATTTTGTCTTGTAAAGTCTTACTACAATTGAAGGTGTTCTTACCTACCCATGGTAGAACATTAACACATGCTAGCACACTAAGTGAAATAACTTTCTAGATCCTATGTGGCAAGCATAGTTTATGAAACTTTCAAGTTTATGTGGAAACCCTATTTATGCCAAATGGAAAATTGTAGTTATCCACTATGGAAACATCACTCTATGCCCTTCGGGCATTAGGCTAACCACCTCATGAAGACTATGGTGACATACCTTCCTCTATTGGGAAGGGACACACCTCAACTTCAAGTAATATTGGTGTTAAGCTAAATTCCCTTTTATTAAAAAGCGTTTATTAACATTACTTAAAATTAGGCTTAGGAGAGTTAACCCCTAATCTTCTTAGATCATAGGTCATAGATGAGGGTTCTTCAACCTAAATCATATGTGAAACCCTTTTAAATGCATATAGCATATGTAAGAACCTATCTAGTTAGGGTAATCTTGAGAACACCTTTCAATTGCCCCTCTATTGGCTGGATCATCATTCATGTGTGTATAAATATATTTGCCCAATCCTTTTACACAATACATTAAGACCAAACATGTTCATACATTAATATAATCATGCATTCATATTCATGTACATAGGAAACCAAACCTAGGAACTATCCTATCAAGGCACACATGTGAAATGAATAGACAAGGTACCATACCCTTGCCCATACTTGTACGCCGATCAAGTAATCCTAGTGAATGATACATCACATATTTCATGGATACATATCTTACATGCGTAGTAGTAGACACAGGTGCATATGAGAATACCCTTTGATTAGACAGTATAAACATTTACTCCTTGGTCAACATGATCACATATTGGAAATCAACAACATATTGATGCAGCGATTCACTTAGGTCCACAATGACAACCAATCATAGACCACACAACAAAATTTAGCATAGGAGACAAGCTAACTTCACATTACATTCAAGACTCCTAACCTTAGCTATTCACACTTTTAGATAGGGGTACATAGGTAAGGGAACATAAAAAATCAAAGATCATTAATGGAAGTACCAAAACATATTCCTAACATAGTTATACACATTCATACACAATAACAATACAATCTAGATTACTACTAGAATAAGAAACATGGCATGATCTTCATATTGGGTGATCATCACAAACATACATTCATAGTATAAATTTCCTTCAAGGACATGATCACGCCAAATACATATTAACCATAAAGTAAATTACTCCAACATAAGTGGATCATACTACATAATGTCTTACAAGGCTTCATCAACTAACAATACTATAAGATAAATAAAGAAGATAGGTAATCTTACCAATTTCTCATACTTTGATCATCATTGATTAATACCCCCTTTTCATCAACAATATAATATAAGGAAGTAGATACAAGTATATTTTATGTAAAAGAAATCCTATATTCATAAACTATAAAGTTAAGATTAGAGTGAATACACTACATACATCAATCGATAGAAAGTAGAGTAATATAGATCACTCACCAATTTCCCTAGAATTGGTCATTAATAGTAGTTCATCAATAATATACATGTATGGAAGTAGATAAAAATATAATAATTAAAGATAAAGCATGCTTCATCTACCCTTTAATGGAGATCACATCAGGTACATTACAATATCAATCTATGGGCTGGAAAAACATAGATCAATCCTTACTAGTTAGATTGAATATAATCACATTGGGTCAATTAAACCTAACATATCATTACATTACAATGTAGGAAGTAGATAAAAATATTCATCATGATCAACTTAGATAACAAACATTCTAGAATAAACATCACAATATACTACAGTATAGACTAGTCTTATTCAAATCTTCGAACATTCATCCTCGTGGATCACTAATGAACAATCACCATTAATACACATACTAGGAAGTACATATAATCATATTAACATCATTGAAACACAATTAAATTTACATAAGATCAAAATCACAAAGTCCATACATGGTTTAAACAAGACTTTGAAGCGAGCATGGGTTTATCATGCAATTCGATTGAATTTCACGTTAAAATCATCATATTAACATTAAATCATCATAAGTAGGCCGTTAAAAATGATTTGATAAGGAACCCATGGCTAGATTGAAGAACGAGAAGGTTGATCATATTTTCTCTTTGGAAACTTTGAGAAGAACTCTCTAGATGGAAGATTAACTATATATGAAGGATCACCATGCCTCAATTTATAAGAAAACCATTAAATATTTATGAAGAATCCAAGCTCCAACTTGTTCTTGAGCTTCATCTCCAATGGAGGTTTCTAGAGTGAATATTTTTGGAGGGAAGTCTAATTTTTGGACGAATGAATTGGGTTTGGGTTTTTTACCTCAATAAACATAATATGCCTAAAAACACTTATAACAACTGTCTATAGAATTTTAGGGACGTTGGGTAAATTTCCCAATTCACCCCTTGCATGGCAGCGTGCATGCTGCAATTGCAGGCACCATCTATGGAAAACAATCGACAGAGTGTTGATGGAAGGACGCCACGTCCTGTTATCTGTTAATGGTGACTGAGGAGGCGCTTTGGAAAATATTGCTCACACAGATTAGTTTTCATCTATAACTCCCCATTTACAGGGCGTCCATTGAAACACGAGGCGTCAATTAAGGGGTCGTCGATTGACATTTCCAAGTCACTATCTCGAAAGACTTTGGGACCTCCTCGATGGTTTCTTGCGGGGCCCTTGTGGATTCGTACACGGATGGTTCAGAATTGTATTTTATACCTTAACAAGTCAAGGACCTTCCACATAAGTTTCACGTAAAACAATAATACGTAACACCTCCAAACATGCTAGGCACACTAAAGACACAGAGATGCGCGTACTGATTATAAGAATTATTGTTACTCACATAAGGACTAAATAAGACAATTACACAAATTAAAGGTCATAAAAACACATAAGGACCCTTGGTTACTAGTTGTTGAACATCTTGGTCGTCCCTTTCTATTTGACTTTCAAATGACTTCAAATCACCGATGCATACTTGAAACAACTTAATTAACATATTAAAAACATATAGGCACACGTGATTTTCCATATACCCTAACCCATGTAGGGGGTATTACAATATCCCTAACTTGGGAACGTTCTTCCTTGAATGACACATAGATCACTTTAATCAAAACAAGGACTTCCATGAATCATAGAGCGAATTAAATCATTAATAACATCTTCATATCCAATTTAATGCACAAAAATTACAAGGAACACAACTTTAAACCATTTAGCACTCAATGCAACATAAGCAAGCAAAACTTTTATTCACTCACTCTTTAATCGTCAAACAAATAGGCTTTTATCATGTTCATATGAGGGACATCCTTCTCTTAGTCAGAACATGTCTTTACATTTAATTTATTAAGATTTTATCATGCAATCATCTTTAAGTCACACTTTGGCAGATTCAAGCAACACTCAGGAAACTAATTAATAACTCATACATCAATGAACATAAACTTGAGTTAAAGAAGTTGACAAGGATCTTTAGTAGTTATAGTTTGTGCCATGAGGGTCATACTCAACCGTACCATGATTAGCTTGCCCATGGAGGAATGTCCTTCTCCTTAACACACTTTTATGTCTCATGAGTTCACATCCAAGAAAGGCATAAACTTGAATTTATTTTAAATGAAAATTTCTCCACTTTTTAACATAGCATGCTCATACTTTCTTCTTCGTGAAGCCAAAATGGTAAATCACACCACACACATTACAACAATAGGAAGTCATTTCACAATGTTTTAATTCTTATCATTACACTAGCTTTGATAAACATGCATCATTTAGATGAAATCTTACAATTTATAGAAACAAACAAGGAAAATAGCTAAATATGCCTTCACTATTGAAAAGTAATCCTACAATCATGCTTTCAAAATCATAAAAGTCACATTGTTTTAGAGATACTCATCATTTTTTGTTTTAAGGAGACTCAACTTTCTCATTATCATACTAAATCTTTCATATCAAAAGTGACTACAACAAGGTTTGTTACCTTATCTCATGAAGTTAAATGCACAACTAGCATATCAAGATACAATCAACATGAGAAAACAATAATTTGATAAAAAAAATCTTTTTTCATGCAATTTATAATCTTCAAAACATGCATAACATAGTGTCAACAAAGACATATAAAATATATGGAGAACGTGCAACTCATACTTTAATGCAAGACTCCTATCATAAACAAGTTTCTAGGAACTCTTTCGTTTCAAGCTCAAGTAAACATAGAAGGAAAAGGTAGAATTATCTACAACCTTATCACTCCCATGACCATCCCCCACTTAGGGCAAACCAAATTAAGAGCAATTTAACCCAACCTCAAGGGCATCTTAGCGTATAAACCTTTATTTTCATCAATTAAAAGTGATAACCATTTTGGATGGAATTACAGTAAGTCAACATAGGAACATCAAGGCATTCTAAACCTTAACATCCTAGGCAAATTATCCCCGATTATCAAGTTAGGTAATACTATTCAACAACATATGGTTTTTATGCAATACAACAGACAACAAGCTCATACAACATTAGGGGAAACAACAGAGAAGTCTTAGCCATCGGGCCTCTTTCTTTTTTATTTCCTTCAACCTTACGCTAAAGTGAATTCTAGGTCAATCAAACCCACATCATCACCTATTATGATAAATATGCTACACCTAAGTCTAGGATCAAGTCTATACAATGGACTTCAGTCCAAACAAAACAATCATGAAGGTTCACACATATGAACAAAGCCAACATTTGAATCATTATGCATACTAACCATTTCAAACACAAATTAAAACATTAGGCTAACATCATGCAAAGTCATATAGTAGGATACTTTTCCAAAAAGAAACTCATTTTAGCAATAATAACTTCTAACATTCTTTAACTATATCATGACACATAATTCTCAAGAAAACATATCATTTTATGTACCTCTCATATATAGAAACAAAGAACGTCATATCAACATAACATATAATTTCTCAAATTTCTTATAAATAGCCATACTTGGCTTCACATAAATAAAGCATTCCAAAATCACCTTCATACATACTCATTAAACCATTAAACAAACATGAGCATCAAATTGCACCTTTTCTCCCTCAAGCATAACTATACCATCTCATCCAAGCAATCACATCTAAAAGACCACCGAAAAAGAAAACATAAGAGAGAGATCTTATAGAGTTAAGTTCTATGGAACGACATCAGAATAATCAAGAAGGGAAACTCAATCATTTATAGCTTCTATCAGATAGATGTGTCACGTCAAACTCCTGATGATCGAGACTCTACTAGTTATGGCAATATGAGACTTTGCAACCTAACACCACTTTCATAAACGTGATGCTTTGATATCATATTTATCTTATCCTAGGAGAACCACCTAGAAGTAAAATGGTTTACTTGATCTCTCGGATGTTTTATACAAGTCCATAATTATCATTCATCGCATTATCATTGGTAAATTTATCGGAAAATTTAAGAACGTTGTTAGCACATCATATCCTTGAATATCACTTCATTTATGTAAGAAATATGTAATACACAGTTAATGACTCTAGTCAGTCTTTGACCTCCTAGTCTTAACATCATTAGAGTATATTAGGGTAACAACCTTAAATCATAAGGATTTCTTTTCCTTGAGCTTGGGAAACACATAAAAATCTCCTCAATCATAGAAACATCCTTTTAAGATTCCATAACCTACAGTTTGTGTAAAAAGTAGAGAAGAATGAATTTAGTACAAGAATGCACTATGTATGGTAACCATGCAACAACTTGCATTTAAGAGGGATATTTACTTAAAATCATACTTCATGCCTTTTTCAGAATATCTTCATATAACCATTATACAATAAGAATTGTATAATTATATAATTCATATAGGCACATTTTATGGTCAAACATAATATAATCAAACAATGCATTTAATGCAATTTAAGACCATTTTACAGTAGGCACATTCACATTATAGTGAACTTAATTTCTCTTTACAGTGAATCCTTTTCTTCTTAATTCCTTAACCTTCCAAGTAATCCTTTAGTGATACTTGGTTCAATTCATCACCTTAATTCCACAAAGAAGTCATTCATACAATCTATATAATCCAATAAGTACCATCGTAAAAATATAGCACACCGCAATACACCATAATGTCAAGACCATAAGGACATCACAGTGAACAATATTCACTTTACATATATACTAATTTCACTTCACATAAAACGTTATTAAACCTTTCTAACAATCCCAATCTAAGTCTACTAGTGCAATATACATGTGAAGCCCCATAACCGCACACATGCTTAGTAAACCTATCATGACACCACCAGCCTTAACATCCCATTCATTCATGAATATAGCAAGTGAAGACAATATTATCAATACTAGACCAGACCTTCATCACATAAATCAATTAGGACTCATACAATGCACAAAGTCATTCATAATGTACATAAACATAGCTAATGCATTAGAACACCTTCCTAGGAATTCCCTGAAGAGCCACTTGTGCAATGAATAGGTGAAGTCCCATACCCTCACCTACACTAAGCAACTACTCTTAGGTTAGCAGATTTAGTGTACTTATTTTACTTCCATTGTCCATTTTGCTTTAGGGGAACTATAGCCGTAACTAACACTAATACCATGGGTTCTACATGGAACTTTGTGATGTAGAGTCCTTAACCAATGAAAGGTTTTCTTACCTTGCAAAGGTAGAAAATTAACACATGATAGCATACTATGTGAAATAACTTGATAGATCATATGTGGCAATGATAGTTTATTGAACTTGAAGGTATATGTGGCAACCCTCTGTATGACAACTGCGGAATTGTAGTTATTAACAATGTAAACATCACTCTATGCCCTTCAGTCTATGAGGCTAACCACCTCGTGAGGATTATGGTGACATACCTTCCTCCTATACGAAGGGACACCCCTCAACGTCAAGTTCTCTCGGTGCTAAGCTAAGTTTCCTTTTCTTAAAAAATCTTTATTAAAATTACTCTATAAAAGTAGGCTTAGGAGAGTTACATCCTAATATTCTTAGCTCATAGGTCATTGTTGAGGGTTCGTCAACCTAAATTATATAAGAAAACCTTTCCCATGGACATAGCATATGAAAGCACTATTCTAATTTAGGGTACTTTTCAGAACACCTTTGAAGTGCCCTTCTATTGACTAGATCATCATTCATGTGTTTGTATACGTATATGTGAGCAGTCATTTCAAACAACACATTAAGACCACACATGTTAATACATTAACATAATCATGCTTTAATATTCATGTACATAGGAAACCAAACGTAGGAACTATCCTATCAAGGCACATATGTGTAGTGCATAGAAAAGGTCCTATATACTTTTCCATACTAGTACACCTATCAAGTCATCCTTGTGAATTATACATCACATATTTCATGGATACAGACCATAAATTCATAGTAGTAGACACAAGTACATATGAGAATACCCTTTCATTAGACACTACAAACCTTTACTACATTTTATGCATGCATGATGTGTGAGTGTGTGTGTGCATTGGTCAACATGATCAAATAATGGATATAAAAAACACATTGAGGTATCCACCCTCTTAGTACCACATTTCACAAACAAACATAGAACACACAACAAAATTTATCATAGGAGACAATCTAACTTCACATGACATTCAAGACTCCGAACATGAGCTATTAACACAATTACATTGGGGTACAAAGGTAAGGGAACATCAATCATCACAACTCATCAATGGCAGTTCCTAAACCTATCTGTAACATAATTATACATATGCATACACAATAGCCATACAACCTAGATCACAATTAGATTAAGAAACTAGCCATGAGATTCATATTGGGTTATCATCACCAACATACGTTAATAATATAAATTGTTTCCAAGGCCATGATCACATCACATATATATTACTAATAAATTAAACATTACCACCATAAGTGGACCATACCACACAATTCCATACAAGGCTTCATCAACTATCAATATTGTAAGAAAAGTAAATAAGCTAGGCAATCTTTCTAATTTCCCATCCTTTGATAATCATTGATCCATACCCCTTTTAATAAATAATATCATATAAGGAAGTAGCTACAAGAATATTTTAAATAAACGAAATCCTACATTCATTTACAATAAAGTAAAGATTACAATGAATACACTATATTCATCACTCGATAGAAAGTAGAGTGATATAGATCACTCACAAATACCCCTAGCTTTGGTCATTAATTATTGTTCATAAATAATATAATTGTAAGGAAGTACCTAAAGAGATAACAACTTAAGCTAAAACATGATTCATCTGCCCTAAAATTCAGATCAAATCATGTACATTACAATATCAATTGGTAGGCTAGAAAAACGTAGATCAATCCTTATATCAATTCAATTATATCTAATCACAATGGGTAACTTACACCTAATTTATCATCACATTAAAATATAGGCAGTATAAAAGACAATTCATTATGAGAGAGTTATAATATGACAATTCTAGCATCAACATTACAAGATACTACATTATAGACTAGCCTTATTAAAATTGTCAAACTGTCATTCTCATGGATCACTCATCAACAATTAGCAATCAATACACATACTAGGCAATAGATATAAGCATATATAAATCATTGTAATATAAGTTGATTTACATAGGATTAAAATCACAAAGCCCGTACATGGCTAAAAACAAGAGTTTGAAGAAAGTATGGGTTCATCATGCAATTACATTGAATTTCACATCAAAATCATCATATTAACATCAAATGATCATAACAAAGACATTAAAAACATTTTGATAAAGAACCTATGGCTAGATTGAAGAAGAAGAAGTTTGATCATATTTTCTCGTTGAACACTTTTAGAATAACTCTCTGGATGGAAGATTAAATAGATATGAAGTATTAGCATACCTCAATTAAATGAAAACAATTGAAAATTAATGAAGAACCCAAGCTCCGAGATGTTTATGAGCTTCATCTCGAATGGAGATTCCTAGAAAGAATATTTTTTGGGAGGAAAGTCTACTTTTTTGAGGAATGAATTGGGTATGGGGTTTTTATGTTAAATATAACACCACGTAGCTAAAACATACCAAAAATTAGTTTTTTAGAAAAATCTGCAGGTGTTACAAACTGTGGCATCTACGGACCGTGCCTGAACCACAGTCTATCCTGCACAACCGTTGATGGGATCAAAAATTCCCAAAAATTTCAGCCTAGAAAAATTGGTTAAGTCTTGGGCGACGGATGGACTTATGGTCTGTAGGTCAAATGATGGTCCGTAGTCCGTGACCGTCAATAAAGACTCCCTTCAACCACTCCCTGACAAGAGCTATAGATGACCAGCATTGTTTGTACGTGGACCTACGGTCTGTAGGTCTGACCGTAGGTGGGAAATTTGCAGCTAGTTAAGAGGACATGCATTTTGATCAACTTAAAATGATCAAAACTCTTCGTAGAAAATGAATTAGGTCTCCCATGACCTACCCATAGATAGATAATTAAATTATGTATCCATAGACATCGACCATGCTAAAATCATACCTCCGAGTAAAAAGTTATGCCCATTTTAGTAAAGGCTTATCGAACAGGCCCTCAGGACAGACCCAACGATGGGGCGTCAGGCACACGACAGACCGTTTGTCCTGGCCATCGTGAGGCCCGATAGCAACCTTCCAAGAAGTCTTTTTGACCTTTCCCTCTTTGTTTAAACCTTATGTGACATCATTTTGACCCTAAATCATCAGATTTAAAACATATCCATGTCAAATCATTGAATCAAAACATAGAAAATTAGAACAAAGAGAGGAGAAAAGACCTCAAGAACCCTAGTTCAAAAACTCCACAAGTTTTTGACAGTTCCATCCTCGAAACTTAAGTATTTTTCAATGGATTTCATCACTAGGTATGTGGGATTTCACTTGTGGGTTCCTTTCACCAATAGGGTCCTTAGTTTCAGTCAGCTCTTGATTCTCTAATCATAATTAAACATAGGATTTCAATAGAGACATCCTTTTAAGAGTCCATAGCATACAATATGTGTAAAAAGTAGAGAAGAATTAATTTATTACAAGAATACACTATGCATGGCAACCATGCAACAACATGCATTTAAGAGGGACATTTTACTTGAAATCATACTTCATGCCTTTTTCAAAATTATCTTCATAAAACCTTTATACAATAAGAATTATATAATTATATACTGCATATAGGCACTTTTTACGGTCAAACATAATATAAAATCGTACAATGCATTTAATGCAATTTAAGACCATTTTACAGTAGGCACTTTCACATTACAGTGAACTTAATTTCTCTTTACAATGAATCCTTTTCTTCTTAATTCCTTAACCTTCCAAGTAACCCTTCAATGATTCTTGGTGCAATTCATCACCTTAATGCCACAAAGAAGTCATTCATACAATCTATATAATCCATTAAATACCATCGTCGAAATATAGCACACCACAATACACCTTAGAGTCAAGACCATAAGGACGTCACTGTGCACTCTATTCACTTTACACATATACTAATTTCACTTCACATAAAACATTAATAAACCTTACTCACAATCCCAATCTAAGTCTACTAGTGCAATGTACATGTGAAGCCCCATAACCTCACACATACTTAGTAAACCTATCATGACACCACAAGCCTTAACATCCCATTCATTAATCAATATAGCAAGTCAAGACAACATTATAAAAACTAGGCCAGACCTTCATCACATAGATCAATTAGGACTCGTACCAGGCACAAACTCATGCATAAGGAACATAAACATAGATACATGCATTAGAACGCCATCCTAGGAATTTCCTCAAGAGCCACTTGTGCAATGAATAGGTAAAGTCCCATACCCTCACCTACACTAAGCAACTACTCTTAGGTTACAGAGTTAGTGTACTTACTTTACTTTCGTTGTCCATTTTACTTTTGGGGGAACTATAGCCTTAACTGACACTAATCCATGGTTTCTACATGGAATTTTGTGATGTAGAGTCCTTAACCAATGGAATTTTTTCTTACCTTCCAAATGTAGAACATGAACACATGCTAGCATAATAAGTGAAATAACTTGATAGATCATATGTGGCAATGATAGTTTATGGAACTTGGAGATGTATGTGGAAACCCTCTTTATTAAAAATGGGGAATTGTAGTTATCCACAATGTAACAATCACTCTATGCCCTTCAGTCTATGAGGCTAACCACTTCGTGAGTACTATTGTGACATACCTTTCTCCACTAAGAAGGGACACCCCTCAACTTCAAGTTCTCTCGGTGCTAAGCTAAGTTCCTTTTAATTAAAAAATCTTTATAAAAATTACTCTATAAAATAAGGCTTAGCTCATAGGTCATAGTTGAGGGTTCATCAACCTAAATTATATAAGAAACCCTTTCACATGGATATATCATATGTAAGCACCTTTCTAATTTAGGGTACTTTTCACTACACCTTTGCAGTGCCCTTCTATTGACTAGATCATCATTCATGTGGTTGTATACATATATGTGAGCAATAATTTCGAACAACACATTAAGACCACACATGTTCATACATTAACATAATTATTCTTCAATATTCATGTACATAGGAAACCTAACAAAGGAACTATCCTATCAAGGCACATATGTGTAGTGCATAGAAAAGGTCCAATATACTTTTCCATACTAGTACACCTATCAAGTCATCCTTGTGAATTATACATCACATATTTCATGGATACAGACCATAAATTCATAGTAGTAGACACAAGTACATATGAGAATACCCTTTCATTAGACACTACAAACCTTTACTACATTTTATGCATGCATGATGTGTGAGTGTGTGTGTGCATTGGTCAACATGATCAAATAATGGATATAAAAAACACATTGAGGTATCCACCCTCTTAGTACCACATTTCACAAACAAACATAGAACACACAACAAAATTTATCATAGGAGACAATCTAACTTCACATGACATTCAAGACTCCGAACATGAGCTATTAACACAATTACATTGGGTACAAAGGTAAGGGAACATCAATCATCACAACTCATCAATGGCAGTTCCTAAACCTATCTGTAACATAATTATACATATGCATACACAATAGCCATACAACCTAGATCACAATTAGATTAAGAAACTAGCCATGAGATTCATATTGGGTTATCATCACCAACATACGTTAATAATATAAATTGTTTCCAAGGCCATGATCACATCACATATATATTACTAATAAATTAAACATTACCACCATAAGTGGACCATACCACACAATTCCATACAAGGCTTCATCAACTATCAATATTGTAAGAAAAGTAAATAAGCTAGGCAATCTTTCTAATTTCCCATCCTTTGATAATCATTGATCCATACCCCTTTTAATAAATAATATCATATAAGGAAGTAGCTACAAGAATATTTTAAATAAACGAAATCCTACATTCATTTACAATAAAGTAAAGATTACAATGAATACACTATATTCATCACTCGATGGAAAGTATAGTGATATAGATCACTCACCAATACCCCTAGCATTGGTCATTAATTATAGTTCATAAAAAATATAAATTTAAGGCAGTACCAAAAGATATAACAACTTAGGCTAAAACATGATTCATATGCCCTAAAATCAAGATCAAATCATGTACATTACAATATCGATATGTAGGCCTGAAAAACGTAGATCAATCCATATATCCATTCAATTATATCTAATCACAACGGGTAAGTTACACCTAATTTATAATCACATTCAAATATAGGCAGCAGAAAAGACATTTCATTATGATCGAGTCATAGTATAACAATTCTAGCATCAAGATTACAACATACTACATTATAGACTAGCCTTATTTAAATTGTCAAACTGTCATCCTCATGGATCACTCATAAAAAATTAACTATCAATACACATACTAGGCAGTAGATATAATCATATATATATCATTGAAACATAATTCGATTTACATAGGATAAAAATCACAAAGCCCATACATGGCTAAAAACAAGAGTTTGAAGAGAGTATGGGTTCATCATGCAATTAGATTGAATTTCACCTAAAAATCATCATATTAATATCAAATCATCATAACAAATACATTAAAAACATTTTGATAAAGAACCCATGGCTAGATTGAAGAAGAAGAAGGTTGATCATATTTTCTCATTGAAAACTTTTAGAAGAACTCTCTAGATAGAAGATTAACTAGAGATGAAGGATTAGCATACCTCAATTAAAAGAAAACAATTTAAAATTGATGAAGAATCCAAGCTCCAAGATGTTTATGAGCTTCATCTCAAATGGTGGTTTCTAGAGAGAATATTTTTGGAGGAAAGTCTACTTTTTTTAGGAATGTATTGGGTATGGGGTTTTTATGTTATAAATGTAACACCTCGTATCTAAAACAGACAAAATATTAGTTTTTTAGAAAAATGTACAGGTGCTACAAATGGTGGCATCGACGGACCGTAGCTTGAACCACAGTCCGTCCTGCACAACCGTTTATGGGATCAGAAACTCTCTTAAATTTCAGCGTTGAAAAATTGGTTAAGTCTTGGACAACAGACGGACTTACGGTCCGTAGGTCAAATGATGGTCTGTAGTTCGTTACCGTCAATCAAGACTACCTTCAACCACTCTTAACAAGAGTTATGGATGACCAGCATAGTTCGTAGGTGGACCTACGGTCCATAGGTCTGACTGTAGGTGGGAAATTTGCAGCTAGTTAACAGGAAATGCAGTTGGATCAACTTAAAATTATCAAAAATCTTCGCAGAAAATGAATTAGGTCTCCCATTACATACCCATAGATAGATAATTGAATTTTTTTTCCATAGACACCGACCTTGCTAAAATACTACCTCCGAGTAAAAAGTTATGCCTATTTTAGTAAAGGCCTGTCGAACAGGCCATCACGACGGACCCAACGATGGGGTGTCTGGTGCATGACGGACCGTCATTCGTGGACGTCGTGAGGCCCGATAGCAACCTTCCTAAGGGTCTTTTTGAGCATTCCCACTCTGTTTAAACCCCATGTTACGTCGTTTTGACCCTATATCATTAGATTTTAGTCAGTTTAAGCCTAAAAACATAATTATAACATATCCAAGTCAAATCGTTAAATCAAAACATAGAAAATTATTAGCAAGAGAGGAGAAAAGATCTCAAGAACCCTAGTTAAAAAACGCAACAAGTTCCAACATTCCCATACTCGAAACATAAGTATTTTTCAATGGATTTCATCACCAGGTATGTGGGATTTCACTAGTGGGTTCCACTCACCAATAGGGTCCTTAGTTTCAGTCAGTTCTTGATTCTCTAATCATAATTAAACATAGGATTTCTAGAACTTTGATATAACTTCATGAATTTATTAAATATATGTTCAACTCAGATTATCATGTTTTTAATCAGATTATCACATGTATTTAAGAACCTTAGCTTTGTATTTCTTTAGTTCTTGAATTACACATGCTAGGTCATATAGTTTAGACACTTCAGATATGCATGCCTCAGTTATAAATGCATAATTACCGGATTAATTGTTGCATTCTCAGTTTGCATGTTCAATTTTGAGCTATCCAGTATTTACAGAAATTCAGATATAATCAGTTAATTTACAGAATTCATTGGGAGTAGCATAATACCGAGTTTGACTAGGGTGTAGCGTACCAAATAGTCCCAGAACTACTAGCCAAGTAGGTTGTAAGTCCCCTCTGTGGGCAATCAGTTTAGTGATAAAGTCAGCATGCCTTTATACCTTCAGTAGGGTATAGTGGGTCCTCTCAATGGGGCGTATACATTGGACTCCACATTTAGCTCATTTGGTTTTATTATCGGTTATTAGTAGATCCCACAGTTCAGTCAGACTCTCTGCATTGAACATTTATCAGTATATTCAGTATTCAGTTTCAGCATGTTATAAATTTGTCATTGCATCTAATTAGCTCAGAAATCAGCACATCACGTTCAAATAATTATACTTGTTTTTGTGCTTGTTCAGTTATGTTTTATTTCAGCTTTACTCTATCCTACATGCTTAGTCCCTTTCAAGTACTGACGCATACGTGCGCTACATCTTCTCGTGATGTAGGTTTCTAGTTCTCCGCATCAAGATCACGCATAGATCGATTTACTCTATCCTACATGCTTGTCCTAGTGTTTCTTTACTCTATCCTACATGCTTGTCCTAGTGTTTCTTCACTAGTTTAGAGGCTATATTCGGACATAGTTAGATTCACCTTAGAATTGAGTTAATATTTCTTTTGTATTAAACTCATTGATATCAAATATCTCAGTTATAGAATATGGGTATTTCACCATCTTTTAATTCTAAGTATGATTTAGCATCCGCAACAGTTTATTATCTTTAGTATGCTCATGATCATGCCAGCAGGGTTAGCTTGGGATCACTTGTGGTCCTAGGTTCCGTGTCCACGTCTCGGCGGTAGCTCGGGGCATGACAAAACTTGGTATCAGAGCACTAGGTTCAAGAGTCCTAAGATGTGTGAAAAAGCCTCACTAAGTATAGTCCTTTTAATTGGTGTGAAGTGCACAACATCTAATGTTAGGGAGGCTATGATGTGTTTTAAAAAAAACTTCACTTTCTTGTTTCTCTTATCGTGTGTAAGGTATGATCAAATTCCATTCTAACATAACATTGTGATCATGCCTTCTTATTAAGCTTAGGCATGGAATGCTAATGCACGTGATGCTAGCATAGTTCCTCTAGTACCAGATAAGGAATTTCAAATGCAGAGTTTAAGAATGCCAATTCAGCTTTTGACTGAGAGTATGACCAACCAAAACAATCAGCAGGTTCTAGTTCCTACTAAAATAAATAACTGATTAGTGGCAGCTAGAGTTTGTGATTTTGGTAGAATTAATCCACCTATGTTTTTAGGGTCACAAGTTTGTAAGGATCCACAGAAGTTTATTAATGAGGCAAGAAAATATTTGGTGTGATGTTAGTAACTGGTAGTTATATGTGAGATTGGCATCCTACAAACTCAAGGATGTGACTCACATATGGTTCACTTAGTAGAAAGACAACAGAGATGACTTTGCCTCTTGTAACTCAGTATAGTAGTCCAACTCAATGTCATTCCAGAAACTCTCTCAAAACTTTTCTCAGTCTCTACTCTAGTCAGTGACCCAGCTATAGCAAGACAGATATACAAATATTGCCCTGTCATAGTATCTCAGAAAGTCACCTCAGCAGATATAGTAGAGTTAGAAATGATAGACTTCGATGTCATTCTAGGAATAGATTGGTTACACTCATGTTATGCCTCAGTTGATTGTAGATCTAGGATTGTTCGTTTTCAGTTTCCAGACGAACCTATCTTACAATGAAAGGGTAGTAGCTTAGCGCTTATGGGTCGATTTGTTTCTTACCTTAAGTTCAGAAAGATGATATCTCAGGGTTATCTCTATCATCTAGTTTGGGTTAAGGATTGTAGCCTTGAAACCCCCACTCTTGAGTCAGTTCCAGTAGTCTTTGAATATCCTGAAGTATTTCCAAACAATATTCCCTAGGTTCCTCTCGAAAGGGAAATTGACTTTGGGATTGATCTCCTTCAAAATTCATAGCCTATTTATATTCCTCCTTACAGAATAGCTCCAACATAGTTTAAGGAATTGAAAGAGCAGTTTAAAGACCTTCTAGATAAGGGTTTCATCAGACCTAGTATTTCAGCATGGGGTGCACCAGTATTGTTCGTAAAGAAGAAAAATGGTTCTCTCATAATGTGCATTAACTATAAACAGTTGAATATGGTCACAATCAAGAATAAGTATCCCATACCCAAGATTGATGACTTGTTTAACAAACTTTAGTGTGCTAGTCATTTCTCAAAGATAGACCTCAGATCGGGTTATCATCACCTCAGAGTCAGAGATAGTCAAATTCCGAAAATAGCTTTCAGAACTAGGTATGGTCATTATGATTTTGTAGTTATGTCATTTGGACTAACCAATGCTCCTATAACTTTCATGGATTTGATGAACAGAGTGTTCCAACAGTACATACACTTGTTCGTTATCGTCTTCATTGATGATATCCTCATTTACCTTAGGAGTGTGGAAGAACAAGCAAGTCATTTGAGAGTATTTCTGTAGACTCTCAAATATCGCCACGTACTCGTTAAGTTTCGTAAATGTGAGTTTATGTTGCAATATGTTGCGTTCCTTTGTCACATTTTATCTAGTGAAGGGATCCACGTAGATTCACAAAAGATCGAAGCAGTAGCCTAGACCTACCTATGCTATAGATATAAGAAATTTCTTAGGTCTAGCAGGTTATTACTGAAGGTTTGTGGAAGGATTTGCATGCATAGCCTAACCATTGACTAGGTTGACTCAGAAGATGGTCAAGTTCCAATGGTCAGATGATTGTGAGAAAAGCTTCGCAGAATTCAAAAGTAGATTGAATACAGCTTGGGTGTTGACTCTACCAGAGGGTTCAGATGGTTACGTGATCTATTGCGATGAATTAGAGATGTCCTTCATTGTGTGTTTGACGCAAAGAGATAAGGTTATATCTTATGCCTCTAGAAAGCTTAAGGTGCATGAGAAGAACTATCCAACTCATGACCTCGAACTTGCAGTAGTGGTGTTTGAACTCAAGATATGGAGACATTACTTGTATGGTGTTCATGTTAATTTGTTCACCGATCATAAGAGCCTTCAGTATGTGTTCACCACCAAAAAGTTGAATCTTCGCTAGAGGAGATGGTTTGAGATCCTTAAGGATTATGATGTGAGTGTGCATTATCATCCTGGAAAGGTGACTGTATTGGCCGATGCTCTTAGTATATTATGTATGGGTTGTGTAGCCCATGTTGAAGAAAAACGAAAGGAGCTAGAGAAGAATGTTCACAAGCTCGCTCGCTTGGGAGTTCGCCTTATGAGCACATCTGACAGCGGTGTAACAGTTTAGAATGGGGAAAAATCATCTTTGGTAGTGGAGGCTAAGGAAAATCAAGAGAGTGATTCGATATTGGTTGAACTAAAGAGTGCAGTCAACAATCAGAGAGTGTAGGTTTTTACCTAAGGGCGATATGGTGTTCTTCGCCACCAAGGTAGATTTTGTGTTCCTGATGTGGGACACTTGAGGCATCATATACTTGCAGAAGCTTATAAATCAAGGTATTTTATTCATCCAGGTTCCACTAAGATGTATCGCGACTTCGGGAAGTCTATTGGTGGAATGCCATGAAGAGGGATATAGAAGACATTGAGAGTAACTGCCCCAATTGTCAGCAAGTCAAGGTATAACATCAGAAATCAGGAGGTATGATTATACAGATCGATATTCCTACTTGGATGTGGGATGTGATCAATATGGATTTCATCACAGGGTTACATCGTACTCGCAGACAACATTACTCAATTTGAATAACAATTTATTGGATGATTAAGTCTTCTCTGTTTTTTATGGTCAAGACTACATATTTAGAAGAGGACTATGCCAAGCTTTACCTTACTGAAATTCTGAGGTTGCATAGGGTTCCTTTGTTTATCATCTTAGATAGAGGTCCTCAGTTTACCTCTTATTTCTGGAAGACATTTCAAAAATGTCTTGGTACTCAAGTTAACCTTAGTACAACATCTCATCCATAGACGGATGGGCAGGCAGAGCATACCATTCAGACCTTAGAGGATATGGTAAGAGCTGGTATGATCGATTTCATAGGAAATTAGAATGATCACCTTCCTCTTATTGAGGTATCCTACAATTATAACTACCATTCCAGCATTCAGATGTCCCTTTATGAGGCTTTATATGGGCGTAGATGTAGATCCCATGTTGGTTGGTTTGAAATAGGTGAAGCATCTTTGATAGGGTGAGATTCAGCCCTTTATGCTATGGAGAGATTACTTGTATGGTGTTCATGTTATTTTGTTCACCGATCATAAGAGCCTTCAGTATGTGTTCACCCACAAAAAGTTGAATATTCACTAGAGGAGATGGTTCGAGATCCTTAAGGATTATGATGTGAGTGTGCATTATCATCCTGGAATGGTGATTGTATTGGCCGATGCTCTTAGTACATTATGTATGGGTAGTGTAGCCCATGTTGAAGAAAAAAGAAAGGAGCTAGTTAAGGATGTTCACAAGCTCGCTCGCTTGGGAGTTCTCCTTATGAGCATATCTGACAGCGGTGTAACAGTTTAGTATGGGGCAAAATCGTCTTTGGCAGTGGAGGTTAAGGAAAATCAAGAGAGTGATTCGATCTTGGTTGAACTAAAGGGTGCATTCAATAATCAGAGAGTGTAGGTTTTCTCCTAAGGGGGATATGGTGTTCTTCGCTACCAAGGTATATTGTGTGTTCCTGATGTGGGAAACTTGAGGCATCATATGCTTGCGGAAGCTCATAAATCCAGGTATTTAATTCATCGAGGTGCCACTAAGATATATCGCGACTTCCGGAAGTCTATTGGTGGAATGGCATGAAGAGGGATATAGAAGACATTGTGGGTAACTGCACCTATTGTCAGCAAGTAAAGGTATAACATCATAAATCAGGAGGTATGATTATATAGATCGATATTCCTACTTGGATGTGGGATGTGATCAATATGGATTTCATGACAGGGTTACCTCGTACTCGCAGACAACATTACTCAATTTGAAGGACAATTTATTGGATGACTAAGTGTTCTCTCTTTTTGGTGGTCAAGACTACATATTCAGAAGAGGACTATGCCAAGCTTTACCTTACTGAAATTCTTAGGTTTCATAGGGTTCCTTTGTCTATCATCTCAGATAGAGGTCCTCAGTTTACCTCTCATTTCTGGAAGTCATTTCAAAAATGACTTGGTACTCAAGTTAACCTTCGTACAACATTTCATCCATAGACGGATGGGCAGGCAGAGCGTACCATTCAGACCTTCGAAAATGGTGAGAGCTGGTGTGATCGATTTCAAAGGAAATTAGGATGATCACCTTCCTCTTATTGAGGTGGCCTACAATTATAGCTACCGTTCCAGCATTCAGATTTCCCTTTATGAGGCTTTATATGGGCGTAGATGTAGATCCTATTTTAGTTGGTTTGAAATAGGTGAAGCATCTTTGATAGGGAGAGATTTTAGCCCTTTGTGCAATGGAGAAACTGCAACTCATTAGAGGCTATTTTCAGACATTGTTAGATTCAATTTATTATCAAGTTAATAGTTCTTTTGTATTAAACTCATTGTTTTAAAATATCTCAGTTATAGAATATGGGAATTCCCCTTCTTTTCATTTTGAATATGATTTAGCTTCCTCAACTGTTTATCATCTTTAGTATGCTCATGATCTTGCTAGCACGGTTAGCTTGGGATTACTTGTTGTCTAGGTTCCGTATCCGCGTCACGGGGGTAGGTTGAGGAATGACGATAAATCATATGAATATACCCAAAAACACTTAAAATAACCGTCTATATAATTTTAGGGATGTGGGGTGAATTTCCCGATTCACCCATTGCATGGTAGCATGCATGCTGCAATTGCAGGGAGCACCTACGGAAGCCAATAAACGGAGCATCTATTGACGGAAAACCAATCCTGTTGCTATAACAACGGTAACTGAGACTGCAATTTGGAAGTTGTTTGTCACAAGGTTGAGTGTTGATCTACGCTTTCCCATCGATGTGGCATCCATTGAGACACATGGTGTCGATTGAGGGCTCGTTGATTGAAGGTAGTGTCTCGATAGCCTTTGGGTCCTCCTTGAGAGCATCTTGCAGGGCCTTTGGGGAGTCTTATAAGAACGTTTCAAACATAAATGTATACCTTAAGAATTCAAGTACCATACACATCAATTTCACCCAAAAAAAATAATAAACAACACTTCAAAACTTGCCAATGCACTCAAGACAGATAGTTGTGCATCTCAATGGTTAACTTTCAAATGTCTTGAACGTTCTTGGACGTGACCTCTCAACTTCTTGAAACTCAACATACTTACTATAAATATCATCATTACTCATATAAGGACTTCATAAGCAAATGACACACATGAAACCTCATAAAAACACATAAGGACCTTTTGATACTAGTCGTCAAACGTCTTAATCATCCCTTTATGTTTCACTTCAGTATGACTTCAAATCATATTCCTTCAAAGATATATAAGGGGAATACTTATTCCCTAATAGTTAATTTAGGACTCGACTTTCTAGCTAAGTAAATAGTAACTACTTGAGTTTATTTATCAAAACATATAAGGGAACTAAGTAGTGCCTTGAAAGTTGATAAATCTTTTAACATCTTTGTTAAGAGGAAACTAAGATTTCCCAAAATAGTTTTGAACAAGAAAAGGGAACATTGATTCCAAGAGAGATTTTTAAAGATAAGTATTGACCAATTATCTCGACCCAAAGAAAGGAAGTTTGTCACGACCAGGAATCTGGAATCCGAAAAGCCTTATCATGCATTCATCACATTCATATGGTTAATTTTAGCAGAAATTTTAAAACATTTAAACGTATGAAGTATACATGTACGTCATATAGTTATTTCATGAATTCATAATATACTAAACTCATCATAAACGTAACATTGATCTATCATAAGAATCAATTCAAAATAGAATAAGTATATATCATAAATATGTTTATCAAACACAACCATATTACAAAAGCTTCAAAATGAAAGTACGAAAGAAATGCTAGGGATCCACTAGCTTTGTCTAAAACTAAGGATAAACTCAATTTTTAGCATCCTCGAAATCAAGAGGACCTACCAAATGATCTGGAGAAACACTGATATCCAAACTGTTCCAAGAGTCATCAATCTTTCCCTTAACCTAAATCTATAAAATAGTAAATAGTAGGGGTTAGTGCACCGCTTGTACTAAGTAAGGGTATATGCCCACATACACATAAGGGTATGCATTATCAAAGAAAGCTCATCCAAAAAAACATGCTATTCCTAGAAATCCTCGTCACTAGACTTTCCTAAATCGTTAGTTGTAAATTGTCGAATGAATATGATGTTTTTAATGCATTCAAAGCACACAACTCATTTTATATATGATTACAAGGCAATAGTATCATCAACATATTATTAGAAAAACTCGGGCGAAGATTTGATTGTTTTGATCCTCTTAGGCCGAGAGCTCCTCTTGTACACTTAAATTATTTTTCAGTATTTTTCTTTTTCTTTTTGTGTATTTAAATAATTCATTTGGTCCTATGTTTTATCTAAAAGTACAATGATTCATTGTAGTCCTATACCCACAATGAATCGATGTAACTAATATAAGGACTAAGGAATGATTTCCCAACCTTATACATGAGTCATTCTTTACACTATATACTCATTACCATTCATAAGCAATTTTCTATTGACCATGCCATTGTTTTTATTACTTACATGTGTTATATATTATACATTTCATGCACACGACACTTTTGAATTGTTTATGTAGCATAACACATCTCATGTTAGGGCCCAAGATATTGGACCTCAACCTGATGGCCTTCTTTAGCAAACACAATGTCTTCTTTATTTGTTCATTCGTTCTTCAAATTATTCATTTCATTCATTTGTAGTATGATGTAATCACCAGCTATATTTTTGATGAAGTTTAAGACTTTCATCGGGATCATGAAGTGAAATAAACATGGATGATCTAATGTCATTATTTGAATCTGATTTCACCTCCTCATTGAGTTGCACAAACACCTTCGGTATCGTTTATTTCATTATCTTTCATACATTGAGGATGGACTCATTCTTTATTTGGGAGCTTTAACTTTAGCAGACATAGATCATTTGAGCATCATGAAATCCATTGTCTGCCCCACATTGAAAAGAGGTGGAATCACCGGCAAAAGTGAGAAGAACATGCTACGTAAATAGGGAGTCGAACCCTTGTAGATCCCTATATTTGCAGTATAGGTTCAAAGTCTAGGAGATATAAGGTGACTCATACTAAGAATGCCGGACAGTCTCATCTCATGAGAGTTATGTGAACCTCCGCCCTTCCCGAAGGAGGGCGTCAACGATCATAGCTAGCCTATAGGTGCTCAGTATAAAGTTCTATTACTTTTAACTAAAACATCATTGAAGATGGCTTCTAGTATGAGGAAATCATTTCTCATTAGATGATTTCCCATCTCATCATTAGTATTAAATGTGAATTTTCCTTACACTTACATATACAATATGATTGAGACTTGTGTCTTGATATTCAACACTCTCTTAGGTGAGTACTTTTAGTGAGCTTTACTCATGCTTGATTTAGACTTGTCTCACCATTCATCTTATCCTCTAATCATGTTGTCACCATTTTCATTAGCATCATCAATTAAAATAATCACTGACCTCATTACGTGAATGTTCATTTCTTCTTTATCTACTAGTTTTGACTCAAGCATTATGGAGGCTTTATTTTATATTTAGATTTAATTACTCTATTTATGACTGGTCATCCTTACTTTAAACTGATGAATTGTGATTTTCCTTACATATCATACTTTGGTGTTAATGAGAGTGCTCACACATTCTAACAACTTCATACGTGAGTATTCTTTTAACATATTAGCTTAGGTGTAATTTAGATTTGTCTCACCTTCTTTAACACCCTATTCTGTTCACTTACTTACTTTAGACCCCTTTAATTATGTAATAATTCATGTTACTTACTTACTTTAGTGTAGTAGATTTATATCATCGTTTATGGACGATGTACACTTCATTCTATGAGTTTCATAGTTCATGTCATTCTTTTAGAGAATGTTGGTAGTTTTCCGAAGAAGTGACATTCCCTTGGTTATGGATTCATTGAATTACTTTAGAAGTGATAAAAATATATTTGATACTCTTACGACACAAGATTGACATATGATTAGTATAGGCATAAACATTTAGGTATTGATTACCTAGAAGTTTTTGTTGGCATAGGACAAATTTAAATTCTTTCATGCTTGGTTAGATATGTACATTAGTTATCAGCCAATTAATTACTAACATAATATTAAAACCATTTGCATGCATCCCATTTGGACAATGTATTGTTAGCCATTTTATTGACATAATCCAAACAATTACTCGAATTATGATTTCATGGAGATATTTTTAGCCAACCTTATAACATAACTTTAGGCATAACATTTTTAAATATCTTGAACAACATAATATGACCATTAAAAGAAAACAACATCATGAACAGGTCACATTTACAGTAGGTATGCACAACAAATTATAATCATTTTCATACCTAACAGTTTCAGACACATCTTAACATAGTATAATTCTCTTAACCAATCTTGGTTCATGACTTTAGGGTGACCTATTTAAGACATATTGTACAGCATCATATTCATATTTGCTTAATTTAACACCTTCATAGCATCACAATAACAGAAATGCAACATTCGTACAAACACATCAACACTTAAAACAATTACGGGTGTAACTAACACATTGTCGATTCATGATTCACGTTTTAAGCACTTAACTTTATATAATCAAAACTTCATAGTTTAATCAACATTTATAATTCAAGAACATTACACATAATATAACCATAACTACATACCAACAACATGATCTCTAACCTATTCAACATGGAATCGAAAAGGATATTAGGGACAAACGAGTTCGACCAGAACATGGGAACAACCCTAGTTTTCAAGATCTTTGAATCTTTTGAGAGAAAACTCACTTGGATAAATAAGTAAAGGAGAGAAACCCATAACTTATGTAAAACTTAGTCTACGAATACCATCTTGAATGAAACCTTGAATAAACCTTCAAATTGCCCTAGAGAAATCAATAATTTTTCTGCCTTTTTCTTGCTTTCGTTGCTTAATGTTTTTGCGTCCTTTTTGTCTGAGTTTGAAAACGATTTTTAGGTTTAAGAAATGATATTGACTAATTAAACTTAGGGTTTAATAAGTTAATTAAATAAATTAATAAACAGATTACTAAAAAGGCCCTCCTAGATTGACGAGAACTAGGAAAATACAATACTTGGTCATATCTGAATTTTTTCCTAAGAATTTCATTTTTCCACTTTAAATTAAATATTTAAATTTCTAATTAAATTAAATAAGGTACCTAGGGTAACTATTAAATTCTCAAAAATCATTGGAACAAAAATTAACCCTTTTGGACCATCCCTGGTTAAATACTAGGATGTGTCTTGAGTTGTACTAGCTTAGTGTAAGAATTTAGATTTGACCCCTTTAATTTAATTAAATAAAGGTCTAATTTAATTAATTAAGCAATCTATGTAATTAATTAAGTACCCTTAAGTCTTTATAACCATAAGTTATCCTTTGAATCATCCTAGGATAGGTACTAGGTTGTCTTTTTTTTGTTTTAACCGAAATCTTGATATTTCTTTGTGATTCCGGTTTTGACTCTTTAAATTAATTAAGTTGTTAAATTAATTAATTTAGTAGACTACGATAGTTAATAAATTATCCTTAAGTCGTTAGGATTTTAAGTACCTCTTTCGACCATCCTAGGTTAGGTACTAGGTTGTCCTTTTCTTCTCTTAACCGAAATCTTAAAAATCTCCTTTTTATGTTTGGTTTTAGCCCTTTTATGTTAAATAATTAATTTGATAAATTAATTAATATAACATAGGGGAATTACTAAAGCAACCCCAAATTTTTAGGACCATAACTAACATTTTGGACCATCCTAGGTTAGGTATTAGGTTGTCTCTTTAACTAGTAATAGGTTAGTGTCAACCCGGTTTAGGTCCTAGGTTGTCGGGTTCACTAATGAGTCCAATTCGGTTAGTCCTAGGATATTTAGTTATTTAGGGAAGTAGTCTAGAGTCTAGAATTGGTAGGAAGTTTAGGTCCCACATGGAGAAGTCCCTTGTGCACGTTCCCCCTCCCCCCCAACTACCTTAACCAAATTCAGTTAGGCTGGTCCCCTCCTTTGGCAGCTACTTCACATGTCATGCACATGTGCTTTCACATGGGTTGGTTGTACATCTCTGACTAACTATTATTTATGGTTCATTTGGGAATGTTTACTTATTGTCCAAAGGACCCTCACCACGTCCTTGGGCACTTCTTAATTTACATGATCATTTTAAATTTTCATGTGCTATGGTACTAGGCTTGACACTTGGATGCCTAGTACATATTTAATGTAATATAAAGTCAACAAAATGAGCTTAGGGTCTTCATTGTAGGTATATTTCTTAAACAAGCTTATTAATACTTAGAAAAATTGTCTAACACCCTTTAAGCAAATATTTTCTAATATGCCAAATATTTTTCTTATTTTGGTATTATATAGAAATTGGCTTATACCCCCTTCGCTAATTTCCTATTCTATGCCCAATATTTTGAAATATTGGGCATTGGAATGCCTATGTATCCCTAATATGCATTCTTAAAAACCAATCGGAAACTTCACTAGACATTTAGTTTTTTGGAATATTATATTATCCCCCCCCCTTAGGAAAATTCATCCCAGAGTGACACTTATACATCATTTAAACAAAGAGGGTGACTTACTTTGTCGTACTTAAATGTTTCTCTTTTGTGAATATCTGATTCACACCAATTTGGATGATGCATATCTTTAAAGTTTGCCTGATGTTTCATATTTGAGATTGAAGAATTTCGTTTTCAATCACATTTAACTTAATGCACATCACAAATCATGCAAGACAGAAAACATCCCTATGTTACATAAAAATAGCAACATAAAATGCAACATAACATCGTTTTAACTTACATAGTGCTATCATAAGACATATGATTAGGCACTTACCACAACAAATCCACTAAAGCACTTAATCTTAGAGTTTCTTAAACATAAACCAGACTTCGGAAAAGTATATCTAACTTCTTAGATAACATCTTGTTGGCCTTAAGATTTGACCAAATGACGCTCAACTTAATTTCAAAGGGACTTGCCACTATGCCGTCTATTTTTTTACATACCCCTTCGGCCTTTAACACTGTCTCCAATGGGAGTACTAACTAGAAATGGTTCATGTAAGATCTCAGAAAGTAAGTCAAATTGATCATCCACAAAAGGATTTACCATATACAAGGTAGATCCTAGGTCTAATAATGCATAAACATGAAAGGAAAAGACAAGCAAGTTACCATTATCCACATTCGTGGACTTCTCTTGTTCCTCTCTTCCTTTAAACACATAGAACTAAAAGGTGTGCAAAGTGAATCTAAAGACCTTCATACAATAGTGGAGTTCACTGTACAGTTAAGTGAGCTCACTGTAATATTTTCCTATTAATGTTACTATTTACTTAAATGATTTCTTAGGTGTTTCTAAGTTGTTAAATCTTTTTCTTATGATTATAGCATGATGTTTTAATCAAAATTCATTAATCGCATGTTATTTACTAAATGTCCCTTTTTCTTAGTTTCTCCATGACGTCCATACTTAGTGCATCTAATGTACTAACCCCTTCTTTTCCTTTTTTGTGTAAAGTGTAGGAAATTGAAAGTCTTGATGTGCCATGGAGGATGGATAGATTTCTAAGGGTTGAAGATGAAGTATTCGTGTGTTCTCATTGATTCAAGGACAATATCCACCAAATGTTTCCTTATGTCTTAGTATTTATTGATTTGCCTTGTATGGGCTTACACCCAAGTGTTTTATACTCTAAAGAGTAGATGGTTTAAAGAGATGTTTTAAAGGTTTAATGTTTTGAATGAAATTCTTCCGCTTGTGGCATGATTATGAAAAGAGTTGTTCGTGTATGAAGAAAATTTTATATTCTTACACATTTTAATATGTTTACTATGCAATGAATGGTATGAGTGTCTTAGAGGAGACTTGTTGAAGTTTCGTTTGCTGTGTGGTGACACAAGGATGGTCTAACTTCTAGGGTGTACATGTTAGTCGTTACAATAATCTTGAGCACTTCTATTCTTTTTCATCTGAAAGTTAAATATTCCTTTTGCTTGAAGTGTGATATAAATTTAAACATTGAGGAAAATAATTGAAAGTGATTTATGCCTAGTACTAATTAATTAAGTGTAACTCAAATTAGAATATTTCTGATAATTTATGAAATTTTGTGGGATTAACATCTTCATCAATAATGTTTTTGTTCAAGATATTTTACTTTGTAATCTTACAAGGTAATTAAATAAATAAATTAGGAAATATGACTAAAACATTAAACTCTATTCTTTATCTTTAACTCTATCTAATATCCCAAGTAACCAAATTGAACTTTGAATTTTCTGAAAGAGAAGTTCCAGCACCCTTAATATGCATAAAAGAAATCACCTTCATTTAATCTTATTCTCTTGCCAACCGTAACTAGGTAATTCTTATTACCACCAAAGAGTAGTTTATTTCTTTAAAACAATCATTCTTTCGTTATAATTAGTCACCAACTCCAAAACCAGTCAATTATTTTACCATCAATTTCAGCCTTATGAAAACATTTTTGTCTTCTATCATATTATATGTGTGAGTTAATATTAAGATAAAATAAAATGTCAAAGTCAAAAAGATGTAGTCCTCACGTCAAGAGAAACATAAAATATGAATTAGCAACACTCACAAACCCATTAATCAAGAATGTGAATCAAAAGGTCCACAATGTATATTAATAACGAATGTAGAACTTTAAGCATATAATCATAGCGATTCTTATTACTTTTCCTTTTCATCGATGTGTTATGATATCATCGTCAAAATTTGAAATTTAACAATAGAAAATTATTCTGTTCTTTGTGATTAGAAAAGAAAAACATATGGTTATCCTTATGAACTGTACACAAATTTTTTTTGGTCCTTTTATATGAATTCATAATAATAATAACACGAGGGTTTCATTAATTAAAAGAAAAGCGGAGACCCACCAACTTCTTGCATTGTGGTTTTCCATAAATTCTTTATCAATGGGTCACGCTTTATTTGAACATTTTCAATGATCAAGCTTAAACATATGAACTTAGAGACATTTGATGAGTAATTGAGAACAAAGAGAGTTCTAGAAACTTCAAATTTAGAGTTTGTTTTAGTCTATTGACACTGCTTCTTTATTTCAATCATCTTCATTCAAGAAAGTGTTATTTAAAATTATTCAACTCATAATATTTATTTGGGTGGTACAGAGAAAATTTACTTTAACTATATACCACCAAATATCATGTAATCGCCTATATTATTTAATTGAGTTTTTTCAATTGATAGGGAACATTAATCTAATAAGAGAATATGAGGGGAGAAGTTTCAAACACCATACATAATCTACAATATGAAAATATACTTTTTATTGAGGCACTTGGGTCGAAGGTCAATGAACTTTTAACTTTCAAATTTTAGAGGTGTATCAAACATGCAAATTAGATCATATATCTAATATCAATTTTAGACTATAGAGGGAAATTACCAATCATTTCTATAACCCTAAAATTAAGAACTTGTATTAACTTTATAGTATGTCAATAGTCTATTTAATTAGATGAATAGAAATGGAATGTAAGCTCACTATTTATTTTGCATAGTGCATAATCGTCCTTTAATAATAGATTATCATTTAATTAATTCATTTCTTATATTTTTTACCTAAAAATGTAAATTATTATTCTTAGTATAAACAAATTAAGTTAAACGACATACCGGTCTTAGCAAAGATAGACATACCTCTATTTAAGGTAATAAATGGACATGGAATAATTGTTCTGATATACCATATCAACTTGATGTTGATACTGATATTCTGAAAGGTTATATTTATAAATATGGAACTTATTATATTAGTTGAAGTTTTCCAATTTCCCTTGACTCACCCACTTCAATTATGGAGGTGCAAGTAGTTATTTTATTAGCCACAAAAGAATGCCTAAGAAATGGTAGAAGAGAAAGTAATGGAAGTGATTGTAAATCAATTTATGTACGTACTAGCTACATTATGTGAAGTTTAACTTTTTACACTTTCATCTAGCTAACAAAGCATATGAAGTTTGAAGCACACTTTGATATTCATCATGTCTTAACGCCAGAAGAAGGCAATGCATTATTTTAATGTTGCAAGAGTCACATCTTTATGATTCAATTGTTATAGCTAGTTGTTTCAATAGAAGTATTTCTTTTATGTGTAGCAATATTTGTGCATATCTAGTATGATATAACATATTTTTATTGGCAAGTTGTTGTTCATTTATCATTCAAGGTTCATGGAGCACAATGCTTTTATTTGTAAACATTTTTGTTGCAAGTAATTTTCAATTTCATTTGCATTATTTTGTCATATATTTGACTTGTGAAATCAATCAAATGTCATTCAACTATATGAACTCTAGAATATAAATAAAAATATCTCCTAGCTACTCTAAAATTTAGGAAAAAAATGTAGAGGACTCTTATCCTAAATATAAAACACGTTTAGATAATCTCAGCTAATTATAAATTATACGACATATGCTCGAGTCTAGAATTGCAGAATTGCATATGCTAATGTTAGCATACTATATACTAAAAATGTTGTCAAAGAGGTTTTATAGTATGTATGATGACCATGGATACAATGGTATTATTTTTTATATCTATAAGTCAAATTTTAAATAATATTTCAACAAAAACAGAATAAATAGACAAAAGAATAAATACGAATCCTTCACAATTTTTTACAAATTCACTAGATGTATGTGAATTTGTGGAAGCTAAGCCGATTTTCTAGTAGTAGTTCAACAACAATAGAATTAAAAGACAAGATAATAAATAAGAATCCCTCAAAAATTTCTTCAAATACACTACAATACAAGTGCGGGGTGTCAAATGGACGGTTTGAGTTGAAATAGAATATGGTCTGGGTCTTGACCTGCCCAAGTTTACTTCGGGTTCAAATGGGTTAGGCTCAAATTGGCTAAAAAGTGGGCTGGGTCTTGATGCTCCCAAATTTACCCAATTAATCTCAATAATTTAGCATATTTATATTTAAATTGTAAGGTCACAATTTGAATTTCAGTTGAAAATCTTTTATAAGAAAACTTAACAAATGGATAGATAAATCTTACGTGATGTTAAATAGATACTAATTCATACCTTATATACAGGAACATATCTAAATAAATAATTTTAAAACCAGTTAAATAGGAGAATTAATTGGGCTCAATTGAGGGTTCTCTTCAAATAGATTAGTCTTGAATGAGTTAAGATATAATTCCATTCAAATTATCTTGAGACAAACCCTACAAATTCATGATGGGTTAGGCGGTATACCCTATGTTTTTGTTAATTTTTGACACCCCTACATATGCCCATAACATCAAGAGCCTAGGATTCCTTGGTGTTAATAAACTGGTGAAACTAAAAAAACCTGGGCCACATTTTCACAAGTAATGACAAACATTCATACGATATTAGTTGAAGAACAATTACGATCATAAATTTTTGCGATTATCCATTCATCAATTAGACAAATGAGTATGTTAAAAAACATTTATTATGTGAGGAAATTTATAGCTTAATATTCTTAGAAAAAGAAAAAAATAAGTGAAGTATTGATAACTGATCATAAGCAAATTCATTATCATAACTTTATTCTTTAATCTAAAGATAGCTTTTTCTCTAGTCAATCTAACATGAATAGTTAAGTTCTAATAATATTTCTAGATGATGATGAAAATTTCAAATATGAAATACGTAAGAGAAATTAAAAAATTGCTTTAGCAGCAAATTGAAAAAATACAAACAGGAGGAATGTGTAAGACTCTGAAAGTATAACGCCTAACCTGGAGCCTCACATGATAAACTAGAATCCGTACAGCTGTTTTAGGACATAAAATAATTTTTTAAAGTTAGTTAGGAAGTCTCAGATTCATGATGTTAAGGAACGTCGATGACGTCTGGTAATTGGGAAATAGAGATTAGTGAGACTTAGCTTATTTCACGGGGTTTTAGGAGTTTGAAATTGATGAAATATGGTAGAGAGGTGTTAAACATGTGCTAAGGTGTATTTAGGTTCAAAAATTTTGGGTATGACTCCACAAGTATCACCCTAAGGGTTCATGGAGAGGACCCTTGTATTGGACCCCAATCTGCAACAAGAGGCAGTAGCCACCTATGATTGATGGCGATGAGGTGTAAGTGGGACGACGGGGCATCGATGCCTCTGTCGTTCAACACTTATACATATTCCAAAAAATTTCCAAAAGCATTGTCCCTGACACAAACGACGGTTGTGCAGGATGGTTGGTGCGGTGGTTGTCGACTGACATACGAACTGTAGGTGGAGGTCTCGTAGGTCATGTGTGGCTTTGCTGTGATGTTTTAAATTTTGTTGATTTAATTGGTTATTTGGTAATTTAGTTAATTAGGGTATAAGTGAGGTGTAATTAAGTTAATTAAAACACCTATATAAAGACATAAGCCTTATTAAACTAACCCAACTCTTACAAATCCCAAACACACATCTCTCTAACATATCTCTAGCTTCTCTCTTCCCCAAACTTCAACCTCAATCGAAGAACACTACATCTAAAATTCAAGGAAGAACAATTTAAGGTTTTCATCTCAAATTAGTGGAAACATGCAAGATCATTATTAATGTATGGTTTTTTTTCACTATTTGGATTCCTTTCCCATAAGCCCTTCAAAAAGACGATTTCAAACATCCCCAAAACTAGAGTTTCAATCTAGACGTGGGTTCTCTTTTAAAAACTAAAATGTAAATAAAATATTATGATTTATAGTCTGCTATCATTGTTTAAATAAGTATTAATGCTCAATTATTGTTAATCAATTAAGATATCCCCTTTAACCCCTGTCCTTCCCTACATTTTCTATGACTTGTAATTCAATAATAATTGTGAAAGATGATGATGATTTGAAGATATAGAATAGTAATTACGATGTATTGATTCTTTTATCTACCTTGTATATGAATTGTCTATGTAATTAGTTTTAATTGAAGTATTAAGGCAATGAGACGACAATAAAGTATGAATTTTGATTCTTCTTGGACTCAATTATGAAGCATGAGTTATATCGATTGTAATATGTCTAAGTCTAATGTGTTATTGTGATTCGAGAGTAAGTATTCTTCATCCTTATCCCTACACTATTGAATTTACAATGAGGTATGCAAGTATGTTAAGATGTGACCATTGTATGATTAAAGTGGTTCCTCATGGTTGTGATTAAGTGTTGTGTGAAAGGTTTACACACTTGTATGTGTTTTACAAAAGTGAAAGGGTATTTTTGACTTATGGATTCCTATGAGATATTGTAATGAATTGTTTAGATAGGGTCTAAAAGACACTAATGTAATCTTATCTGATAAGTATGATGATTAGTAAAGGGAAAAAATGCTTAGTACCAGAAGGGCATGTGAATGAGATAGAGGTCTCACGTTTAGTAAGTCTGACCTCCCACATAGGTTTCTTCATGTTTAGTAAGTCCATATTCCTAGGATATGTGTTGTATCATGTGATGGAAATCTCCACGTTAGTAAGTCAAGGTTTCTAGTAACAATCTCCTGACCCTTCACTATGTGCCCACATAGGACTATAACGTAATGGATCAACCTAGATAGCTATGTAAGATTGGTTAAAACTTAAGTAAGTGTTAACCCTTTTTTATTCCGTGTAAAAAGAGAACATCGGATTCTATGTAGCTCACATGGTATCATATCGGTTATTTCACTATTTCCTCTAATGTAATAAGGTAACTGAATAAGTCAAGTATGTGAATTTTTATTAGGTTTTTCTTCAATGTTACTACATAAGGTGAGGAAAGGTATGGGACCTTTATTGATTATTTCACATGTGGGATCTTAAGGGATGATTCTAATAGTGAATCGTATGATCAAGTTGGTTACATTCTATATATGTTAAGCTTTCTATGACCTTATTAATTAAACACTTTATGATTAAGCATGAGATTATGTGTATGCATGTTGTAAGTGACTTAATGTGATGATGCTTAGCTTTGGATAGGGTTATGGGGTTTTATTCTTGGAAATTCACAAGTATTGCTTAAGTTGCTTATGTGTTGGGTTAATATCATGTTAGGTTGACGTATAATGTCTTGTATGTGTGCAAGTTGAGTTACTAAACATAAAGCACGATTTTGACTAAGTTGTGCCTTTTCTCATGCATAAATGGTTTTTATTCATAGGGACCATACTTAGTACATGTGTCTTGTAATAAACCATATTTCTTCCCTTTTCCCCCATCATTGTACGTTCCGGCCATTGAAGAACTTTTAGGCTACTTTGCAAGGATACTTGGACTTCTTCCTCTATGTAGTGGGTGAGTCCTCCGAGTCTGAGGATTGTGCCTTTGATCTACCCTAGTAGTATGGATATAACCTAATGGACATTTGTGTAATCCTTAATCCTCAAGACACCTATAAGGAAAATATGTACTTGTGTTAGGGCGATGCACAAATATTTTATTTCGTTAAGATGGTTCAATATGAGATGGTATTGTTAGACTAACTCCTTATATGTGGATTATGTTAAATAAAAAATAAGCCTATGTAAGATTCCTATGTGAGGAGTATAAATATATTCCATATGTGTATGTATGTATGTAATGTAAGTGGGAGGTCTATCTATACCTCAGTATGTTTAAAGTTTAAATTTTTTTCGTGTTTTGACATATCAAATGTAATGATAAATGTTAAGAGGATAGTCTCAGTCCTCTTGAGGAAGATGACGTCAGTTACGTCTAGTGGGTGCTCCCCGGTCGTCACAAACTTGATATAAAAGCATGAGGTTAAAGAAAACTTAGTAATGATGTCTCATTGACCCACATCTATGTAGAGTATTGTTCGTGGGTGTGAAGTGTGCCACACTTATGAATAAGAGGCTATGAAATGCTTCAGAAAGTGTCACTTTGTTGGTAATCTTTGAGTCGTGCCTTTATAATTTTAACTCTATATGTCCCTATCTTATTATCTATTTATTTTGATAATATGCGATGAATACACGAAGGAACAATGCTTGAATAGTCAAAAAGTAGAAAGTGAATGAGGCAGTTCCCCGTCCGGCTCCTCAAAACCCTCAAGTTCCTATTAATGAAGGGGCAACATCTAAAGTTGAGATAAGGGTGGATATTCATACCTTGACCCAAGTGTGTGCTACTAAAGTTTCTAGAGATACTAGGGTTCAAGTAGTTCCCAGTGCAAGCACTACCACATAAAGGATAAGGGATATCACAAGGACGAATCCCCCTACTTTCTTTGGCTCTAATGTGGAGGAGGACCCTCAATGATTCATTGATGACAATTTCAAGGTATTAGATGCTATGGGTGTGTCTTCTCGATAAAAAGCGGAACTAGCCACCTACCAACTCAATGATGTGGTTCATATTTTATATGAGCAGTGGAGGTGTGAGAGGAACGTTAGAGAGGGCCATATTACTTGTGGATCCCTCAAGATGGTCTTCCTTGATAGGTTATTTCCCTTGGAACTACAGGAGAGGACGATGCAAGAATTCATCAACTTCCTCTAAGAGGGGTATGAGTGTGAAGCAGGATTGTCTCAAGTTCACTCAACTATCCTGTGACGACCCAGATTCTGGAATCCAGATCGCAACCAGCGTTTTTGACCTCATAGATGTCGTAGACAATCCTCTTCTTGCATTCATCAAATTCATATGGTTAATGTTAGCAGAAAATTAAAAACAATTAAAATTATGAAGCATACATATACTTGATATAGTTTTTACATAACTTCATCATATAATAAGCTCAAATTAAGGGAAGAACCATTTCACATAAGGAATTAATTGAAACAACGAATTAATATAACATATTAGTTTGCCAACACGGCCTTATGATAAAGCTTCAAAATGAAAGTATGAAAGAAAACACTAGGGAAAAAATCCACTAGCTATGTATAAAAGTAAAACTAGATTAAAAACGTAGAATCCTCAAAATCAAGAGGACCTACCAAATTGTCTGAAGAACGCATATATCCAAACCGCTGTAAGCGTCTTTAATCTGTCCTCTAACCTACACCCATAAAATAATAAATTTGTATAGGGGTAGTACACCAATTTTACGAACTACGGGTGTATGCACACGCACTTAATGCTATGCATGATCAAAGAAAGATCTTCCTAAAAAACATGTCATTTCTAGAAAGTGAGTTCACTAAAATTTCGTAATTTGTTATTTGTGAATCGTGATATGAATATTATGTATTTTTTATGCATTCAAAGCACACAACTCATTTTCTATGTGGTTAGAAGACATTAGAATCATCAACATTATTTTAGAACAACTCAAGAAAAAAATTGAAATTTCGCTATTGCCAACCCAAGAAGCCACTTTTTGTACATTAAAAAAAAATTTCAGTATTTTCCTTCTTCTTGTTGTGTGGTTCACTGATTACTTTGATCCTCTTTTTTACTTACAAGTTCAATAATTCATTGTAGTCCCATAACCACAAGAATCATGTTAGTAACCTGAGGACTAAGGAATAAGTTCACTACCTTACAATGAGTCATTTGTTACCCTATGTATCCATTAACATTTCATAAAACAATCTCTATTGTCTATGCCATCTGTTTCAATACTTTCATGATAGGGTAAGTTATCAAGTTTTTAGTTGTCATTTCGTTTTTTCTTACCTTTATTGGCATCATATAAGAGATCATTATTATAAGCCAATCTTATTTGGCCTTGACCATTATTTGATCAAACTTCATAAGTATTGATATTGTCAATTGACATTTTTAAGATCTTCTTCATAGCTCATTTTGAACATACGTTCTATCATCATTCATTGTTTCTTTAATAGAGACACCTTTAGAAGTAAGATCATGAGAGCTAACATGAAATTCAGTGTCTTCCCTACATCGAAAAGAGGTGATTCAACGATTAAAATGAATCTAGATAATGTGAGCTACTCATGAAATCAAGTGTCTTCCCCACACCGAAAATAGGTGATTCCCGGCTAAGGCGACTCCATCACAAGTGTTCACTTCACACCAAAAGGGGTGGCTCAAGGCTGTAGTGAACCAACAAGACGTCGTGAGTATTAACCGACATATATCATATGAGCTAAACATGAAAGCTGGTGTCTTCCCCACACCTAAAAGAGGTGGAATCACTGTCCAAAGTGAAACCGAAACTTACCTAGCTCGCTTAGGTGGAAACCACTAGCTAGTTCCTATGTTGGCTAGATATAGTTCCAAGACTAGGGACTTTATGATATCCACCTCAGTTGTAGCCTTGTCTCAGGAGACATATACGTGCAAGCACATTCTGATAACTATTCTACCAGTGATGTGCTTACTTTCATTATCATCTTTATCTTTTAGAGTTATCTCATGCATTATGGAAGTCTGCTTCAAGATTAAGATTTACTTACTCTTTTGATGACTTGTAAGTCTTACTTTATATTGATGAAATCTGAATTATCCTTACATATCATCCTTACTATACATTGATGAAATATGAATTGTCCTTACATATCATCCATAGGTGTTAATGAGACTAGTCTCACACATTCTAACACCTTCATTCTTGAGTATTCTTTTAACATAGTAGCTTAGGTGTAAGTAAGACTTGTCTCACTTTCTTTAACACCCCATTCTGGTTACTTACATAATTTAAACCCCTTTAATTATGTTATAACTCACGTTACTTCCTTACTTTTATATAGTAGTTTCAGGTCATTATTTATGGACGATGAACACTTCATTCAATGAGTTACATATGTTCATAGTTCATTCATTTAGAGCATGTTGGGAGTTTTCCCAATAAATGACATGACCTTGGTTATGGATTCATTGAGATACTTTAGAAGTTCTTATAATATCATTTGATACTCTAACTACACAAGATTGACATATGATTAATATTGACCTCAATATTTGGATATTAAACTACATAGCCATTTTTGTTGGCATAAGCCAATTTTACATATGTTCATACATATATCGAATATTAATAAGCCATTAGACAATATTTCAACCATTTACATAAACTCATATCCATTTTCATGCATCCCTTTTGACAAAGTAGTGTTAGCCAATTTGTTGGCATAAAATAAGTAATTCATTCAAGTTGTGATTTCATATGTCTTTAAGCCAATCTTAGTTTATGGATTTTAGTGATAACGTTTTTAAACCTCTTGGACAGAATCATATTAATAAATTGATGAACTTATAATCTTCATAAGATCACAATAACAATAAGTCAACATTCGGCCTAAACACATAGATCACTTAACACATCCCGGACGTACAAAGCATATTATTTCTTTTTGATTTACATGATAATATTAACTTTAAACGACCACAAGTTCATAGATTCATTTGTTATTCATCATACAAGAATAATACATGTTAAGAACAGCCAGCACCACATACCAACAACATGATCTTTAATCTATTCATCATGGAATCAAAAAGGATACTAGGGACAAGGGAGTTCGACGACAATACGGGAACAACCCTAGTTTTCAAGATCTTTGAATCGTTCGAAAAAAAGTTCTGTTGGAGAAATAAATCCTGAAGATAAAATCATACCTTATGTAGATTGAATCTACGAAGATCCCTTTTTTCACGAAAACCTTGAAATTGCCAAAGAAAGAATTTAGCGTTCTATATTCTTGATGTTTGTTGCGTACTGCCTTAGTCGTGAGTTTCTTGTGAATGGACGTGGTTTCTAGGTTTTTGAAACTGTTGTTGAATTATTATTATTTAGATTAATTAAATTAATTAATAACTTAATTAGTTAATTACTTAATACCCCTCCTAAGTTGACTAGCATAGGAGGATTATTGACTTAGCCAATTTAAATTTTGACTAACTGTCTCGATTGAACAAGGCTTAACTTAATTAATTTGATGAATTAATTAATTAAATAAGTTACTTAAGGAAATCACCACAAAACCCCTAAGTAACTAGGACCACAACTAACAACTTCGGACCATCCTAGATTAGGTAATAGGTTGTTTCTTTCTTGTGTTAATCGAAATTATGAAATTGCTTTGTGATGTCGGTTTTGTACTTTTAAATTATTTAATTAAGTACCTAGCGTAATTACTAAAGTATACCTATTTTTTTAGGACCATAACAAATCTTTGGAACATCCTAGCTTAGGTACTAAGTTGTCTCTTTAACTAGTTACTAGGTTAGTGTCACCCGTTTAAGTCCTAGGTTGTCGGGTGCACTAATTAGTTTATTTTGTTTGATACTAGGTCAATTAGCTATTTATGGCAGTAGGTTAGAGTCTAGAATTTATTAGGAATATATGACCCACATGGAGTGGTCCCTTCTGCACGTTTTCCCCCGAACTGCCCTAATCGAATTCGGTTAGGGTGGTCCCCTCCTTTTGCCGCTTCTTCAAATGTCTTACACATGTTCTTTAACATGGGTTGGTTATCATTTCCTAACTAACTATATTTTATATTTCATTTGGGAATTTTTACTTCTTTTCCCAAGGATCCTCAATATGTCCTTGGGAACTGCATAATCAACATGATCATTTTAATTGATCATGAGTCATGGTATCTAGGATTGACACTTGGATGCCTCATACCTTTTTGTGTGTTGGATGAAATATATATTTTTAGCTTAGGGTCTTCATTTCAGGTAAAATTCCTAAAAATCATAGTAATAACTTAGAAAAATTTTCTAACATCCTTTAAGCCAATATTTTTCTTATTTGGGTATTTTATAGAAATAGGCTAATACACCTTAGAAATTTCCTATACTATGCCCAATATTTCTCAATATTGGGCATCGGAATGCCTGTGTATCCCAATATTCATACTTACAGACTTACTAGGCTCTACATTTGACATAAAAAAAATTCCACATTATTACATTAGCTGCCCCTTAGGAACATTCGTCCCCGAATAACACTAAACATCATTTAATATAAAGAGGGTGATTTCTGAATCTTACTTTAACATGCTTAAACTTTTCTCTTTTGTGAATATGTGATTCACACTTAGTTGGATGATGCATAACACTCAAGCTTTTCGGAATCTTCATATTTGAGATTAAGAAATTTCCTTCTCAATCACACTTAACGTAATGCACATCACAACTCATGAAATACCAAAATCATGTCTACGCTATACAAAAATAGTAACATTAATGCAAACATGAATTCATTTTAGCTCATATAGTGCAATTATTAAAATATACGATCAGGGACATAAAACACCAAAATCGACTAATGCACTAACACATAGGGTTTTTTCAAATAAAAAAAGACTTAGGAAGAGTATATATAAGCTGAAGAACTGAACAAGTGAGGGTAATGGGATCTCATGTCGGCCTCAACCTCCTATGTTTCTCCCTGAACAAGGTGGTTCCTCCATCACACCTTCATAGTGGAAACCTCCTTCTTCCTCAGTCGCTTCACTTGGACATCTAATATTTCAATTGGGACATCTTCATAAGAAAGGTTCTCATCAATTCCTAACCCCTCAATGGAAGGATGGATACTGAATCTCCTAAACACATGTTATGAACTGAAATGTGAAATACTGGATGAACTGAAGCCATGTCTTGAGGTAACATCAGTTAATAGGCAACATTTCCTACTCGCTACGAGATATCATAAGGAACCATATACCTTGGACTCAAATTATCTTTCTCACCAAACCTCATCACCCTTTTAATGGGTGATATCTTAAAGTAGACTTGATCACCAACCTAAAATTCCAAACCTGTCTTTCTGTTGTCTGCATAGGATTTTTGACGACTATAAGCAGTAGCCAATATATCCCTGATCATTCTCACCTGTACATAGCCACATGTACAATCTCAGGGCTAAGTATGGCAGATTCTCCTACCGCAACCACCCAATTGGAGACCTACATCTTCGTTCATATAGTTCTTCAAAAGGTGACATCCCAATGCCGGAATGTTAGCTAATATTGTAAGAGAACTCTTTCAGCGGCAAGTGATCATACCAACTCCCCTTGAAGTCAATAACACATACTCTCAACATGTCTTCAAGGGTCTGGATGGTACTCTCTTCTTGTCCATCCACCTACGGATTAAACGAAGAACTAATCTTAACTTGTGTACCCATGCTCTTTTGGAATGATCTCCAAAAATTAGAAGTAAATTGGCCTCCCTTATCCCAGATTATAGAAAGAGGAATCCCAACTCATCCCACTATCTCATCAATATAAAGTTTTGCATAATATTCAACCTTGAAAATAGACTACACATGTATGAATTGAGCAGACTTGGTCATTCTGTCAACGATTACCCAAATGGAATCATGTAATTTCCTAGTCATTAGCAGAACAACCAAAATACATATTGATAGCCTCCCACTTCCATGTTGGAATCCCAATCGTCTGAGTGGACTTCTAGGCTTACGTTGTTTAGCCTTAACTTGTTTGCAATTTGGACATTCCTCCACGAATTCAGAGATATCTCTCTTCTTTTCTTCCCACCAATAGAAAAACCTCATGGAACATCTTTTTGTCACCTGGATGAATGGAATACCTAGAACCATGAGCTTCTACCGTAATATTATACCTCAAATCATCAACATTGGGCACACAAAATCTGTTTTGGTACCTGAGTACACAATCCCCTCATAGGAAAAATGATTCATTCAATATACTCAATTCTGAGTCTATTAATTGCATGAGTATTGGGTCGGGATTTTCATTGTCTTTAACATCGACAATAAATGGGATTCGAAATTTGAGTGAACCAAAACACCCCTACTTGGTGCATCTGCCAATCGTACACCCAATCTAGACAATTGGTGTACCTCTTTAGCCAGTTCCTTCTTCTCATCATCAATATGAGATATGCTTCCCATGCTCAATCGACTCAATGCATTAGCACTACTACATTGGCCTTACCTAGGTGATAATAAACACTCATATCATAATCTTTGAGTAGTTATAGCCATATTCTCTGACAAAGGTTCAACTATCTCTGTGAAAAAACATGTTGAAGACTTTCATGGTCAATATATACATCAACATGTACACCATATAAATAATGTCTCCAATGTTTTAATGCAAATACCAAAGTAGCTAACTCAAGATCATTAGTAGTGTAATTCTTCTCGTTGATTTTCAGCTATCTCGATGAATATTTAATCACCTTGACATCTTGCATAAGAACACATCCCAAACCTACTCGGGAAGCATCATAGTACACCACATATCCTTCACCACAACTCGGCAACATGAGAACTATGCATGAAGTGAATCGGTCTTTGATCTCTTGGAAAATCTTCTCACATTTTTCAGACCACTAGAACATCACCTTCTTCTTCTTCAGGTCTGTCATTGGAGCAGCAATAGTAAAAAAGTCCTCCACAAACATGTGATAATAATTGGCCAAACCCAGTTAACTCTGAATATCTGTACGAGTAAGGGGTCTCGGTCAACCCTTCACCGCCTCGACCTTCTCCGCCTCGACCTTCTTAGGATCAACTTCAACACCATGGTCAGTCACTACGTGACCAAGAAAGGTCAGTAATCTCAACCAGAATTCACATTTGCTGAACTTTGCTTACATTTGATGTTCTGTGAGTCCTTCCAATGTCTTTGCTAAATATACTTCATTCTCTTCTTTAGAATTTGAGTATATGAGAATGTAATCTATGAATACTATGACAAAGAAATCAATGTACTCATGGAATACTCTATTCATAAGGTCCATAAATGCATCTGGTGCGTTAGTCAGACCAAATGACATAATCACAGACTTATATTACCCATATCTAGTACAAAAATCCGTCTTAGGGACATCTTCTCGCCTCACTCTAAGCTAATGATATTCTTACCAAAGTTCTATCTTCGAAAAGAATCTTGAACCTTTGAGTTTGTCAAATAGATCATCAATTCTGGGAATAGGGTACTTATTCTATATAGTGACTTTGTTGAGTTACCGATAATCGATGCACATTATAAGGGTTCCATCCTTTTTCATTACGAACAGCACTACAGTATCCCATGGGATATGCTCGACTTGATGAAGCCCTTATCAAGTAGATCTTTTAACTGCAGTTTCAACTCTTTGAGTTCAGCTGGTGCCATCATATAATGGGGAATATAAATTGGCTCGGAGTTAGGATATAAATCAACACCAAAGTGAATCTACGTTCAGGAGAGATTCCTTGTAAATCCTGTAGAAAGACATCTCGGAACTCATTCATTATTGACACAGAGTCTATGGAAGGAACTTATTCATCTAATTCATTGACTCTAACTAAGTGGTACAAATTATCTATCATATTATTGGACTTTAAGTGTGAAACAATTTTGTCGACTTGACTTAAACCACGCCCTTCCCATTCCCGCTCTAACTCATTTGGAAACTGAAACCTCACTACCCTTTTTCGACAGTCTATTGTGGCATAACATATATGAAGACAATCCATACCCAAGATTATATCAAATCGCATGGATAATTCCACAAGATCAGCGCGTGTCACTCTATCAAGAATGTGAATTGGATGATTTTTGTACACTGTTTCTACTATAATGTCGTCCCCTATGGGAGAACTTACTATAATTGTCTCATGCAAGATTTTAGGATGCATATCAAATCTACTGGTTGTAAAGGGAGTAACTAATGATAGAGTCGATATTTGATCTTACAATGCATACACAGGGAATGTAAAGACATGCACCATATTTGTGACAACATCAGCTGGCTTCTCTTTCTCTTCTCTTACTTTCAGCGCATAAAATTGGATCCTCTTGGGAGGTTCGGCTGTAGCATCTGCATTCGGCCGAGGTTGAGCATCTGCCTTGGCCTTATTCACAACTAGAGGACAATCCTGGACCATGTGTGCAATCTTTCCACCCTCGAAGAAGGCGATTCTACCTATGAAACATTCACCTCCATGAAAATGTCCACCTTTAGCACAAGGCTTGCTTTTTCGTCGGTCGATCCGATCATGGCCCTTTCTGGGGCAAAACTTGTTCACTTTGGCATTTGAATTTCCTGAAAAAAAAAGAATTACCTAAATGCTTCTTGAACATAGGCCCGTTCTTTACTCCAAATGAGCCCCTACCCGACCTAGAACCTGTCTTATCCACAGTCTTAGGCTTTTTGCCTTCATGAACTATCCTCTTAGGGCGGCTCTCCTCCACTTGCTGAGGATGCACCATCAACCTGCTCAGATCCATGTTGTCTTGAAACATGGCTCCCCACAATCTTCCACTAGATCCTCAAACACTCCAGTCCTAAACCTGCTCATTTTGTCCCTGCTATTTGCCAACAGAGAAGTAGCATACTTTGAGAGTTTAACCAATTTCAAGGAATATTCCTTGACAAACATACCTCCATGTCTCAGGTTGATGAACTCTTAAAATTTGGCTTCCATTTACTCTCTAGGAAGGAACGTTTCCACAAAGGCAGTCTTGAGAACATCCCACGTGATGGGAACATCTCCTAGTGCTAGGCCATCTACCCATATCGTTGACCTCTCAGAGGTAGCAGATAAGCCTTTTCTTGAATTCATCACATTCATATGCTTAATTTTAGAGGAAAATTTAAAATTTTTGTAAGTTTGAAATATACATAGAATTCATATACTATGATCGAATTAAGGGAACTACCATCTAACATAAAGAATCAAATCAAAACAAAGAATTGATATAACATATAAGTTTGCCAAACATGGTATTTATACTTTCACGATTGAAATATAGACCACAAACGAGACCGGCATTGTTGACCTCTCATAGTTCGCAGACAAGCCTACATACGTCATTGTTACTTTATCTATGTTAATTTTAGCGGAAAATTTGAACTTTTTGTTTTCTTATTTCATGTGAAGCACATTATACTTAACATCATAGGCGTTCCCAAATAACCTATATAATTTGAAATAATCAAAATGAAAGAAGAAGTTTTTAATTGCATTAAATGTATCCTTTCCAAAGCGGCACCAATACAAAGTCTGAAATTAAACAGGAAATGAAACATTAGAAGAACACACTTCACTAACTCAAACCTATTTCTAAGCCAAAATATAATGGGCAAGCATCCTCGAAAGCATGAGGTCCTACCAAGTAAGAATGACTTCTCCAGGTCCGGATAGCTGCATCATCGTATTGTAAGCGCTAGCGTCCGCCTACACCTGCACCTAAAAGTATATAGTTGTATGGGATTATTACACACTTGTACTAAGTATAGATATATGCAAGCACACACCAAGGTTATGCATTATTAAGAATATCTCTCCTCTAATGATATGAATTATGGAAAGTCATGTTAGTGGACTTGCCGGATTTGGATTAGGAAAGTCATGCCATGAGTGCAACATGCATCATCATACTTATCATTTTACAATCAGCACATAGCATATTGCACATATTATATCACGTAGTTTATATCATTCATTAATATACCATGATACCTTTGAATCACGTAATAGATATTAGGACTTCCAAAAATGAGGGCTCAACATATGGGACCTTAACAAAGGTGTCTTCTTTAACAAACAAAGAGTATGTTTCATCCACGTATGGGTACTTCATTTTCATTCTTTCATATACTAGTGAAGGAACCAGTCATACCTAGGATGTAATTTAAGACTCTCATCGGGTTTGTTGTGCAATGACAAAGAATAACCTAGTGTTATTACTTAAGTCTAGCTCACCTTTTTATTATCATATCCTAACACCTTTGGTATTGTTCATTTCATTATGTGCATTTGTTTAGGATGACCTCATTCTTTCTTTGGGAACTTTAACCTTAACAGACAGAGATCATGTGAGCATCATGAAATCCAGTAAGTAATACCCACACCGAAAAGAAGTGGAATCACCGGTCAAAGTGAACCAAAATATGCTAGGATATGTAGGGAATTCAAACCTGCTAGATCCCTATATTGGTAGTATAGTTTCAAAGACTAGGAGATATAAGGAGAACCATACCCGGCATGCCAGACAGACTCATCTCATGAAAGTTATGTGAACCTCCACCCTTCTCAAAAGGAAGGCATCGACGCTCATGGCTAGGCTATTGAGGGTCAGTATAAAGTTCCATTACATTCAACTCATACATCATCGAAGTTGGCTTCTAGCAAGAGGACATAATAGCTCATTAGATGATTTCACATCTCATCATTAGTATTAAGTATGTATTACCTTCATAGTGACTGGTCTCTTCATTATCTTTACACTCTCATAGGTGAGTAAGTTTTGGTAACATTTACTTAGGCTCATTTGTGATTACCCTCATCTTTCATATTAGCCTCTTATCATATTGTCACCTTATACATTACCTTTTAACACATTTTATTTTCATAATTACTCCTCCCTTCACGTGAATGTACATTTCATCATATGCCAATGCACTTAGCCATTTAGTGTGTTTCACACTCTTACTTCACCCTTCCAAGGTTACATTATTTTATCACATACATCTTAGTCTCACTTACTTTTAAAAGTATGCTAGACTTATGAGTCCACACGTACAAGCCATGAGGCATCATTCATAATTTATCTAAGTGATTCATTTTCCCTCATGATTATGTGGTACAGGACTTATGCATCATGTAGATATGCCAAGATATTGATTTCGATCTTTAGAAGCATTCTTTAAATATTTACTTATGTATGACTTATGTTTCAATACAGAATTTAGAAAGGGAACCTGATTTTGAATCCCTTGGACAACACTTAATCTTTTTTTAAACTTGATAGTTGCATTTTTCAGATTTGGGGGACCCTAGTTCTATCCCCATCAACCGTATAATATTTCCTTTTTTTTTCCTCTCCTTTTTTGTTTAAGTCAAGGAGGTTGTGGGTTCAATCCCCCACTATCTCATTACTTTTTTTTTAAACTTATCTCTTAAATTTCTCACCTATCCAAGAGCTTGTGGGTTCATCCCCACTCTCCACATTCATTTTCTCCTTTATTTTTCTCCTAACTCTCTCAAACATTCAAGAGATTGGGGGTTCAATCCACACTCTCCACATTTATTTTCTCCATTATTTTTCTCTTTACTCTCTTTTTTAATTGAGAGGTTGTGGGTTCGAATACCACCTCTGTCATTTCTTTTTTTTTCGTTTTAGGCTTACGAAAGTCTACAAAGGGAACTCGAGTTCGAATCACGTGTGCCTCACTCCTTTTTATGTTAATTAAATAAAATTTTCCTTAGTGAAATATTATCATTTTCAGTCAAGGTCACCCAAGTTCAATTCCCCTTAACCACATTACCTCATTTATTTGTTAATGATTATTTTCTATGGGAGGTCTTGGGTTCAATCCCTAGTGACCTCACCTATTTCATACTCATTTAAAAGTTTTCTCATCCTAGTTTGGCCGAAACCAAGCTTATAAAAGTCTGGAAATTTTGCATGTCTTTCAACTCCTTTTTATCAATATTTATACATTAGTTCTTAGGGTAATTCATGGATCATTTAGTATGTTTTTAGGTGTAGTATCATAGTTACATTTAACTAAGAGTTTATCCACTCGAATCAGCCATATTACACCTCATATGAACATGATATATACAAGTTTTTGCATGTCAAGGACAATTATAAAATGTGCATTATAAAACATCAAACCAATAGTATATGTTAAGGCTTACATATTGCACACACATAATTTTTCACATTATTTCTGAGCATATATAATGTCAGTCATACAATTCCGAGCATAGTTTCATGAACATATTTATCACAAACATCACATTACACGCCTAATATACCAGCATACATACCAACCTAAGATCATTGGGAGCTAGAGAAAAGGAAAAAGTAATGGGGAACAACCCTATTTTTCAAAGTAGATTCATCTAAGACTTAAGGGTATCTTGGGAAAGGTACCAAGAGTAAGATAACCCATACCTTATTTCAAATCGTTCAACCCTTGAACCTGCTGCCCAAAGACCTTCTCCAAACTCACATCCAAGTATCGAAACCTCAACACAAAACACAATGAAAACCCTTCCTTTTGCCCTATGTTTTTTGTTAATGTTTTTATATATTTTTAACGTGTAAGTTCTTCAAGTGTGAAGAACTTTTGGCTGCTTTTCAGTTTTTGTGTTTTGGTTAGGCAGAGAGAACGTGAAAAAAACAGAGTGAAGTAGTTTAGACTTAGTCAAATAGGACTCTTAGGCAAGACTTAACCAAATAAAATATCTTTATTAATAAATAATAATTAATAGTTAAAATCTGATTTTCCTTTTTCTTAAATCATCTATTAAATATTAATAAATTAAATTAATTTACCAATTTAAATAAAACAAATTAAATCAATGCTCCCTCCTAGGTTCGATCCCGGGTGGAGCAAGATTTCGCTTAAAGGGCAATTTCGGCCCTCTCTACCTTATATACCACTCCGTCTTATTAATATAATAATTAACTACATATTTAGGGTAATTATTACACTACACTTAGATGGACCCAAACTTTCCTAGCTCGACTAACTCCCCAATTAAGTTGCCTCGGATGTTGCAAGGGTTCAAAGGTCTGGTCCCATGCGCATCAATCTGTGTGAACCTGGTCTAATCGTAGGCATTCTAAACACATTAAGCATTACTAGCTTATACATTTTTAGGTTTGTTACTGTTACGAAGATTCGAAATGAAAGTACTAAAGAAACTCTAGGGACAACATCTACTAGCTATGTCTAAAAGTAAAGCTAGACTAAAAGCGTAGCATCCTCAAAATCAAGAAGTCCTACGTGGATGCCTAGTACATAATGTTTTATGTTGATAATCAATAATTTTAGCTTAGGATCTTCATTGCAGGTACAATTCTTAAACAAACTTGGATTATATTTTAAACACTTGTGTATATATAGAAATTTGCGAACACCCTTAAGCCAATATTCTATAATATGCCCAATATTTTTCAATATTGGGCATTGGTATGCCTATGTTCTCGAATATGCATTCTTAAAAATTTACTAGGCTCTTCACTAGTCATGTACATTTTGTGGAATGTTACATCATACCCCTCTTAGGAATATTCGTCCCCGAATGACACTATACATTATTTTGTAACAAAGAAGGTATTTTCGAAAAACACATCACATACTTGAAATTTTACTCTTTGTGAATATCTTATTCCCAATTTAATTTGGATGATACACATTACTCAAAGCTTATCTAAAGCTTTATATATGAGATTGAGGATCTTTCTTCCCAATCTTACTTACACTAATGCACATTACAACTCATGCAACACAAAAATCATGTTAGTTCTATCCAAAAACAACTACAGCCTCATATCAAATTTTGAAAATAAAATGGGGAATTAGCGTCACGACGCGCACCTACTTCTTAGATATTGTAAAAGTCGTATATTGGGTGTTTTGAATTCACTAATTAAACCATTTAAGTGACGGTTCCTTTGGGTAATTTCCTTAATGACTATATAATTTCTTATGGTGAGTTTTAGGTCAATCTTATCACTCAAACCAAGTCCCACAACTTAACTCAAAAAATATTCTCTCCCAAATTCTCTCGTTTCCTCCAAAAGTCCATTGAAGGGACAAAGAGTTATGTTGATTGGTTCTTCATGGATTCAAATGTGAATTATGCGTTACTTAGATAGTAATTCTCCCTTATCTAATATGTGGATGTGGTGTTGATACTAGAAATTCCTCGTCCTTATCAGTAAGACATTGAATTAGTCATTAATTATGTAAGTATGATATGACGATTATTATAGGATTAAAAGTAGTTCCTCGTGATTATAATAAACTGTTAAGTTAAAGTTTTACTTAGTTGTATGTGGTTTCTAGAGAGAAATGGTAGTTCTAACATATGAATACCTATGCACTTTTATGATAAGATATTCACCTAGGGCTCTAGAAGAGATTAATGTGATCTTGTATAATGCGCGCACGATGATTACTGGAATTATTGCTTAGCACCAAAAGGGCATGTAAATGAGATGGAGGTCCCACGTTAGTAAGTCCAACTTCCAACATGGGGTTCCTCACGCTAGTATGTCTGGATTCCCTAATTATGTGATGTCTCATGTGATGGAAACCTCAATGTTAGTAAGTCAAGGTTTCTAACAACAATATTCTTGACACTTAACTATGTGCCCACATACGACTCTAGCTTAGTGCATCTACCTAGATTGTTTTGTACGAATGGTTGCACCGTAGGCAATTGTTATCACATTATATTAGGTGTGGGAGTAGAGCACCGGATTCCGTATATATCACATGGTCTCATGTAATTTATTGCACTTATTTCCCTAATTTAAAAGCAATGAAAAAGTGTGCATGTGAACTGCTATTACGGTCGTCATAAAGGCTACTACATAGTGTGAGGGAGGGTATGGGACTTCTCTTATGCATTGCACATGTGGGATCCTAAGATATGGTTCTACTAGTGTTCATTTATGATTATGATTATGTTGAAAAATTATGAGTAAGTATTGATGTATAAGCGTGTTATGAATATATGTTGGTCATATGAAGTTGGTTATTTAATGTGATACTTAGCCTTGGATGGGATTTATGGGGTACTATGTTTGACATTGCACAAGTATTACTTGAATAATCTACATGTTGTATTGCTATTATGTTGAATTTATTTATTCTTCTTCTTATATATCCGTATTGATTTAAATTTATAGAAATCATGGTTTGGAATAAATTGTACTTTTCTCATACATTTATATCTTTTGTGCGTAGGATCCATACTTAGTACATGTATTTTGTACTAACCAATTATTTTAGATTTGGTCCATTGAGGAGGTTTGTAGTCATGGAAGATGAAGACTTAGCTGTTTCCTAAGTCAACTAGTGATTCCATAGGAGTTCCGAGGATAGAACCACTCATAACATCTTATTAGTTTTTGTCTATGTTTGAGACAATTATTCCGTTCTCATGTTGAAACTTCATTGTATCCTATATGGCATATTGCAATAGACTAAGACCTATGCCCAAACTATTGTGATTTATTTTTCAGATAGTTAAATGTGAGACAAACTATTAGACTATGTTGTTGTTACATGTTAAGTGAGAAGCCTATGTATGCCACATATGTAGAGGTCTATGTAAACGTCATTGTGTATTTATGTAATGTTCTAAATTTATCCGCGTTTTTGACCTATGCTATGTGATGACGAATGCTAAGAGGCTTGTCTTAGTCCTCTTAGAGGACGACAACACCAGTAACGCCTAGGGAGTACTTTGGGTCATAACAATAGCTATGTACAATTGGTTATACCTTAGGCATGTCTTAACCGTCTCTTTTCGGTGTGGGAGTAGAACACTGGATTCCACGTAGATCACATTGTCATGTCGGTTATGTCTAAGTCTCCACAAGTAAACAAATGAAATAAGATATAATTATGGACTCATATCACAACTCCTTGAAGATATTACTGAGTATATGTAGTATTATGTCCCCTACACATGCATTGCACAAGTGAACATCAAGAAAGGATAAGATCCGTACATGTATGAAAGTAAGATTTGTGTTAAGTACGTATGAGTTGTATTATGCATGTTAAGTGAATTTTCTATGTAAAGAAATGAAATATGTGTATGTGTGCGAATTTAACTTACGGAATCTAAATGAGTATACTTAGTATATGTGGGAGTGTGGGTATGAGACTCCCTGTGTGCATTGCACAAGTAAGCTTGTGAAGTACTTGTGAGAGTGGTTTACTTATGATATGTACTAAATAATTTATGACTAAGGTTGTATTAAAGTAAAGATTCCTTATCAATGCTTTGAAGTATCTGGCCTTATGTTTAGTTATAAATGAAAGTGTTATGACTTTGTAAGTATGTTATGCCTAGTCTGGGGTGACTTCTTAGATAAACATAGTACAAGCAGTATTATGGGATGCTACCAACACATTGCACTAGTGTGACTTGAGTGTTGTCTTAGATGGTGGTGTTTATGTGAAGCTTATGTTTATGATGTTCATACGACTTGTGAGTATGTGTGGTTCAGTTTATGAAGCATATCTATGAAAAACTAATGTAAGATGACCTTAAAGTTCTACATTTGTACTATGTACACTTGAGGGTTATTTGAGTGAAGAAGTAACACAAAAGATAGGTAATGTATTATATGTACTCAATATGACTATATGTTCTATTATTTAGTAGTATCCATGTCTATATGATGTATGTGAACTATATTGTGCTAAAATGTGCCTATGTTCATGAAGTTTACTAAAACGACATGTTGCATGATTTCAAGTGAAATGTCCTCTTTATATGCATGTGTTTCATGGTTGTCATACTTAGTGCGTTGTAGTACTAATATCATTCCTCTTCGTCGTTTTACACAAAGTGTAGGTGTTGATGCATAAAGGATATCTCCTAGGTGAAGATCTTTTATAGATCTCCCAAGTTCAAGAAATGAACCCTTATGATTCAAGGGTTTCCTACGTCAATATATTTCTTTAAGTTAATGTAATACTTTGGACTTATATTTTATGTTATTAAGGGTCGTGTCCCTATTCTATTCTATTAAGTTGTGTCTTAAGATGGCAAAAAGACTGAGTCTACTTATGCACTTATGATACTTTATATATATTGAGTGATGATTCTATTATATGACGTGCTATTAATTTTTATATATTTCTACTACTTGTACAATTATGCAATGAAAGATATCTAAGTTCTTCTATAAGACCTTCGAGAGGTCGAGTAAGCTATGTGACAATTTTAGAATACCAGAACTTCTAGGGTATACCCTCGGGTCATAATAAAATTCGTATCAGAGCATAAGGTTTTAAATTTTGTCCTTAGGTGTCAAAGTCTTGTATTGAAACGTCTAGTAGAGTCTCGTTCATTAGTGGTGAGTTGTGAAACACCTATGAGCAAGAGGCTATATGACGATAGAATTTCCCTTCTTCACTATTCTCATGTCATTCCATAGAACTGAACTCTATAGATATTTCTCTTATGTTTCCTTTGTCCTGTGGTATTTTAGATGTGATTGCTTGGATTTGGATGATGTCTCAATGCAAGATGGAGAAAAGGTGAGTTGTTGGTACTTACCTTGGTTTTAGGGTTTTGATGAAAATTTGTGTAGGTAAATTTAGTGTATGTTGATGTGATGCCATTTATGGCTATAAGTGGTTTATTGGGACTGATATGGATTGATATATGCTTGAAAAGTCTTGGAGAATTTGGTAAATAGTGAGTAAGATGAATGTTGCCTTTCTATATTGGAATTGATTCATAGTTGTCCTTGAATTTGAATCTTTTGTATAGGCTTGCTCCTAAGGAGTGGAGATATTGTGTTGAACCATGTTAGGTGATTGCGAAGCATGCCATCTAATGGACAGCCCTTATGACTAGTTAATGACTATGAATCTATTCAAAGAGTCTGGTAAAGAGGAAAAGGGGGTTTGGTTACTTAAGTTGGAAATATGTTACCCTAAGGCGACTTAGGGGATGCATGGTATGTACCCCTAAGCTATTAAAGGGAAGGAGAGAATTGAGGTTTACTTATAGTCATTTTGAGGAAGTTCTTAGATTTTACATAGGCATGGTTTGTTGGAAAGTTCCACCAAAAGTGATGAACCTTGTAGGCTGATCTTGACTTGCCTGGATGTTGGTGATTAAGGGCATGATGTTATTAGGCTTACCCCATCTGAGGGATAATGTGCAGAGATAGTAAGATTTTAAGTGCCCTCATTATTCCTACGTTGATTTCCCTTGAATTTCTCTAGGTTGAAAGATTACTATGTAGTGATGGTAAGAAAGGTGTTCATAAGCTTAGATCCCATGAAAGAGATTATGTGCTTAGTAAATAAGGATGGTAAGCTAAAATGCCCCTCAAGTTGAGATGAGTTTCTCTTAAATGGATTTATCATAACTGGGGAGGACTATTTGAGTAGTAAAGGTTGTAGATATCCCTATATTTTCATTCTGTTCTTACTCAAGCTTGAAACCCAAGAGCTCCTACGTAGCTTCTTCATATTAGGAGTTTGCATAAAAGGTTAAACTGCGTGTTCTCCATATGTTATGCAGGTCGTAAATAACATTGTGTCATACATATTATGAAAGGTCATTATTGCAAGAAAAAGGAAATTTTGATAAATTTGCATGTTGCTCAAGTTGTCATGCATCCTTATATGATAAATCTGGAATTTGATAATATAAGACAGTGCAATGAGCATGCTTTATGTCACTTAAATGTGTGATGCTAAGAGAAGTTGAGTCTCTTCTAAATGAGATAAGATAGGGTCTCTTTGAAAAATATGTGACTTTTGAGATTTAGGGAGTGTTATTATAGGCTCACTCTTGAGAAGTAATGGTTTGTCTAGCCTATGCTTTTTTGTGTGACCTTAAATTGTGGAAAAATTACCCTTAATGATGCATGTTTATGCTAGTGATTTTCTAGAAATATAAAGCTGTAAATTTACTTCCTAATATTGTGATATGCTTGGTGTGAACTACCATGCTGATTTCATAAGGAAGATATTATAAGCATAGTGTGGTTTGGAGTAAAGAAGTACTCCTTAATATGAATTAACATTTATGCATGGCTTTTAACTGAACTCTATGATGCCGCGCGTATACGTTGCGACTAGGAGAAGGTAGTTCCTCCTTAAACAAAGCTAATCATGATAATTTCATTTATGACCTTGATGGTGTTATGTCTAGACTATAAGATCGTAGTTGGTCTACATTATTCATTATTCTTGTGCAACTAAATAAATTTTTCAAAATTTTAGCATGAATGGGAGTATAGATTATGCATAAGTGTGCAATTGAAATCTATAGTATGTTAAACCATGTGGTGAAATAATGAACAAGCCTAAAGTTAGAGAAGGTAGTTCCTCCAAATGGAAATGAATATGAAGAAGTATGTATGTATGGAAAGAATTGTAGAAGTAGCCCATGTTTGTTTATGTTGCTTTGGTTGCATGTTAGTATGAAATTGGTGTCCCTTGTAAGTTTGGTTCATTGATTATTGTTTGATAAAATGTTCAAGTATTATGAGCTGAAATAAGAGTCAGTGAGTCCATGGAAGTGTTTAAAATGTTTCAATGTCATTCGAGGACGAAAGTTTTCAAGTGGGAGAGTATTGTTACACCCTCAAAATGATCTGGGTATAATTAGATCCTAACATATCAATTTTTAGTTTATTAAGTACTTAAATAACTAATTAAAGTAATAAAAGGAAGTGTATCAAGTTTGAAGAGGTTTTGTGGTCAAACGTCCAAGATATTTGAAAGTTTTGCCTTTAAACGTGTTTGTCTGTCTTAGTGAGTTTTGGCTTGTGTTATGGGTCGTTTGGAGTTAAAATTTATGTCATACATTCCTAACATGTATACGAGATTAATTGAGGTGTAAACGTCCAAGCAAAACTACCCAAGGACCAACCAAAGAGTCCTTGAGAAGGACACAACTTTGGGCCAACAAGCTTCCCATGGCAGCAAATTTTGTTACTTGGTGAAATTTGTCTGTGTCGCAGAATTCATCCTGCATAGGTCAAAAATCTAGTTTTTGTCACGAACACAATGCAGACTTAACAAGCTTCCCAATGAAGATTTCAAAAATAAAAGTTAGGTTTGACATGCCTACAAGTCCGAATGTATTGGTAACTTTAGATAACGGTTATAAGCTGTTTTTATGACCTATTTAAACCATTTCTAAATTCAAAACCCCAATACCCAATAAGAAAATAAAAAAAATCCAAAACCTTCTTATCTCCCCAAACTCTAAAACCTCCATTGAAGACCAAACTCAAAAAAAATTTATGGAGGTGGATTCATGGAGCTTGTTTCTCATATTTTTTTGGTCTTTATATTATATAAGGTGTTTATTTATACATTCATATAAGGAGTTCAATCAACGATTTTCAAAAAGTGATTCAAAGACCAAAATTCCCAATTCTCAATCTAACCATGGATTAATTTTTAAATTGATTTCAAAGTCATTCTAATGATGGATTTATGTTTAATTTTTGTTTTAATTATAAATTTCAATCCAATTTCATTAAGAAGCCATGATCCTCCTAATTTATCAAATTAACCTTTAATGTGGGTCTTGTGATCTTGATGATAGGATTATTAGATTATATTTAGATTGTAATAAATTTGTTAGTTATATATTCCTTTATGTCAATTTGTTATGAATTGTTGGAAAAAGATCAAGATGATCATTAGCTTAAAGATTTCGTAAGTTGACCTATTTTTTCTAATTAGCTTAAAATGTACATTTAATTGTGATGATTGATGTGGTCCACTTATGCTGGAGGTAGTTACATTCTTTTACATGTTTATGTTTTGTGATAATGTCCTTGAAAGAATAAGATTCAAGATTAATTAATATAATGATTTCCATGTTTTGGAAGTTAAAGGATTTAGCATTGATTAAAATATCATGTTCCAAGTGAATTGATGTTTTTTAAATTGATATGTGTATTTTTCCACACTAGTTTCATGATCTAGGTGTGTGGATAATGTTGTGTATATGTGATGATGATGTTAGGGATAGGAGTGGTGTTTATGGATAATGATGATAAGTAATCTTGTAGCATGATCCCTACCTATATATACCCGATATGAAGGTTTGATAAATGTATGTAAGGAGTATTCTAATATAATGTTGAATATGTTAGTGTCTCCTATGATTCAATGTGAGTGTTTATATCCTAGAGTCCTTAATGTCTATATGTTTTTATGACTTGAGACTTGAGGAAATGTTGTACATGTGTTGTGATCTTTAGAGGATGGCTTCCTTAATGTTAGGTGTTAATCCATTATGTAATCATGTTTACCAGTGTACACACATACACTTCGTGCATATCTATGAATAGGTATACTCATGATGATTAAGGAAAGGATAGTTCTCATATGCATCATTAACTATTTCAATGCATGAGAAGTATATGATTAATGATGTTTTGAACATGTGTGATTAGAGGTGTTATGTTAAGGTATATATCACATGGTATGCTCACAAACATGATGTATGATAGTATGAATATGGGAAAGGACATGCTCACATGAAGTAGGGTCTATGATGAAAGGAAAATCTCATCTTATATACCTTTGAGAAATATGATGTATGAGGGCGTATGTCCCTAAAGCCTTCTTTATGAATTAATACACTAAATGCTTAAATATATTTATGATGGGATATAAAGCCTAGAACCTAGTGAGCATGACAAATGAGAGTGGGGGCTTCACATTAGTAAGTCCGTCTCCTCACAAAAGAACCTTCATGTTTAGCATGTACGGTTCCCAACATAGATGTTGTCTCATGAGATTGAATTTTCCATGCTGGTAAGTGAAGGTTTCTAGAAGCAATCTACATGTTCCAAAACTATGTACCCCCGTAGGTTATAGCTTTTTGTTTCCACTTATATAGCTATGTACGATTGGTTAAACCATAAGCAAGTGTTAACCCTCTCTTTTATGTTGTTAAGGGGTCGTGTCCCTATTCTATTCTATTAAGTTGTGTCTTAAGATGAAAAAGAGACAGATTCTACTTATTTACTTGTGATATTATATATATATATATATATATATATATATATATATATATGAAGAGATGATTCTAACATATGATGTGCTACGAAAGTTTTAAATTTTCCGCTATTTTTACAATTATGAAATGAAAGATGATAAGGGATTTTATAAGACCTCCAAGAAGTCTAGTATGACGTTTGAAAATTTGAGAATAACATAAATTCTAGGGTATACCCTCGTGTCGTAACATGATGTTTCAAAGATAGCCTTGAGACGTGCTACCGTGGCTTAGTATGTTTCACGCGGTTTTAGGTACTGTTTGGAGCTAAAATTTATAGGGAGGGTTCCTAACATCAAGAAGGACGTATTTAGGGTCAAAACATCTGGTCACAACTCCCCAAGGAACCACCTAAGCATCCTTCAATAGGGACCCCACTTAGGAGAAAAACTGTGAAATCCAATCTCCACCAACGAGGGGCACCAACAGACCGTAAGTCCATGGACACCCTGTTTGTGAGGGGCGTTAGCTGAAACTTAGTTTATTTATATAAACACCCAAATTATTACTCTATGACCGAGACTATGGACTTTTAGGATGGACCGTCGTCCAACCATCGGTCCGTCGATGGCCAACTGTCGATGGGCCTGCAAGTTTCTGCCAACTTATTGTAAAGTGAAGGGGTGAATTTGGAGATTCACCCCACATAAAAATAAATATATAGGTAGTTATTTAAGGTACTTTTAAGAATTATATGAGTATTTAAACAGTAAAAGGACCCCCTTAGACTCTAGACTCCAAATCAAAACCTCTCTCTCACATTAGAACTCTCAAGAACACCATTAGAGAAGAAGAAGAATTGGTAGTATCATCTTAGGAATATTATGGCTCTAATATAACATATGTTAAGATTATTAATTCATGGAATCTTACATCCATGAATCCCCTTAGATTCCCTTCAATTGTGAATCCAAAGAACCCTAATCTAGAGAGGGTCGTGATTGCATTGTGGGTAAGGCTTGATTGTGATCCCAATCAAGTGAGTAGCATTCAATTATGTTTATATGATGATTATGTAATGTTTTATAGAGTTTTCATGGTGAATTATGATAATTTAATTTGAATGTGATCATCCTGATCTTAGGACATTGGAGACTAGATGAAGGTTTTGAATTGATTCTTCTTTGAAAAAGGGAAGGCATGTCTAGCTATTGTCCATATGTGTTCCTATAAATTTTAAGACTTTCCTTAAATGATGCATGTTTATAAAAGCTATGTTATACTAGACATTAAAATTGTTTGAAATGACTTCCTATTGTTGTAATGTGTGTAGTTTGAATTACCATTTTGGCTTCATTAGGAAGAAAAATTATGAGCATGCTTTGGTTAATAGTTGAGAAATTCTCATTTTATAGTAAAGTTGTCTTTTTTTCCTTGCTTGGGTGTGAATTCATAAGACAAATAAGTGTGTCGAGGAGATGGACATTCCTCCATGGATACAACTAAATATGGTATGGTTGAGCATGACCCTCATGGAACATGGACTAACTAATAAAAATTCACTTTCAACCTATCTTACTAAAGTCTATGTGCATTAAAGTATGAATACCTAATATTTTCTTGAGTGTTGTTGAAACTGCCTAACTGTGACCTAAATATGGTTTGAAGATGATCTTTTCATAAAAAAAAAAAGAAGTGTAATGACCATTTTATGATTAGGAGAAGGATGTTCCTCATCTGAACATGATAAGAGCCTATGTGTTGGATGCATTAAAGAGTTAGCGAATAAAGTTTTTTGTTTTCTCTTGTGCTAAATAGGTTGAAGTTGTCTTCCTTGTATGTTTTGTGTATTAACTTCTATATGATGATGTTATGTTGTGATCTGCTCAATGATTCATTGAAATCCTTGTTGTGATTAAAGTGTTCTATGTGTCATTCGAGGACGAATGTTCCAAAGTGGGGGATATTGTAAGACCCCAAAATTATTTAGGGCCTCTAGAGACTAACTTGTACATATTATATTGTTAAAATTTTAATTACCGTTTTAAAGTATGCATGGGTAATGTGGAGTCATTTGGAAGTAAAACATCAAGGGACGATCAAGACGTTCGACGACTAGTCACCTAAGAGGCCTTATGTGTTTTTACGTTATTATGTGTGTTTAATGATCTTATGAATTCCTTATATGAGTAATAATGATTTTAATAAGAAGTTTATGGAGTTTCATGAAGTTGAGAGGTCAAACGTCCAAGAAAGTCCAATACATTCGAAAGTTAGCCCTTGAAACATGAATGTGTGTGTCTTGATGGTGCCTACCATGTTTGGACGTGTTGCATGCAATTTTTTTGAGTGAAAAAAATGAGAAATTTCCTTGACTTGTAAATATTTACATTTACATAGGAAATGTACGGGTACGATTCCCAATGGCCCCTCAAGAGGCCCTCAAGAAGGCCACAAAGTTTGTCGTGATACTGCATTGGATGTGTCAATCGAAGAGCCATGTTGATGCCCCGTTTTTTTTCCCAATCAACGCCCCGTCAATAGTAGGGGTAGCTCAATACTGGTTTTGGTGATCCTTCTGTCTCAAAGAAGGGGCATCAGTCACCAACGACAAAGTTGTAGGAAGGTCCATCAATTAGTCGACGCCCGTCATTTGTTCTTGTCGATGGTTGCCTGCATCTACCTGCTTGCGACTGATTTTTTTAAGGGGTGAATGTTAAATTCACCCCATGTGAAAATGACCCTATTAGGTTATTTGTTTATTTTTGGGTGTATTTAAGTGATCAAAAATGTGATGAACCCATTTTTCACAAATAAGACTTCCTCTCAAAAAATATTCTCCGTAGAACCTACAATGAAGGTGAAGCTCAAGAACAGCTTGGAGCTTCGATTTCTATGGTTTCTTCATAAATTTTTAGAGGTTTTTTTATAGGTTATCCTTCATATGTAGTTAATATTCAATCTAGAAAGTTCTTCTCAATGTTTTCAAAAGATATTTCATGATCAAACTTCGTCTTCTTCAATCTAGCCATGCGTTCTTTCTCAAAACATTTTAAAAGGCTTAATCATGATGAATTGATCATAATGTATGGGTTTTATTATTAATTTTAATCCAATTGTATTTTGAACCCATTTCCCTTCCAAAACACAATTTAGCTTATGTATGGGCATTGTAATTGTGGCTTGTTATTGGTGGACTTGTGATTCTATTACGTTGTATTGCTTATGTATACAATTTGTTATGTATATTGATGGTAAATTTTTGATGAATTATCCATGTGGATCAATATATGAAGATTTTAATAAGACCAACCTATGTCACTATGTGTTAACTATAACATTGACCTTATAATGTGTGAATATGGAATACGATTATGTTGAGATGATTGTAGATACAGACTTAGGTTAATATCATGGTAGATTTGTGGGTATGAATCTTGTATGACCAATGTAAATAAGGCTTTATATGAATCTATCTAGGTTCTTCTAGTCTATTGATTGATAATGTTAAGTATATGATGTGATCTTTACGCTAGGGTAGATGAATCATGTTTCCGTTTGAGTAATGATCTCTTTATGTACTTACGTACATGTATGTTGTTGATAAATTATTATTAATGATTAAATCAAGAAAAATTGGTGAATTATCTACATTCCTCTACTCTCTATTTAATTCGTTGTTTGGTGAATATTTTGAAATCATGATCTTGTAGGGAATTAAGTATGATTTCATTTATGTGAATGTACATTTATGTAATGCCCTATACTCAAATTTTTGATGAAATAATTTATTGATCAATGATTATCTAAGGTTAAAAGATTGGTAAGAATTGCTAGATCTACTCTTCTATTTCTCTACTCCTCTACAGTATTACTGATAGATTTGGCCTTGTATGGCATTGTATGGTATGATCCACTTATGGTGGTGGTTTTTATTTTATTGGCCTTATATATATGTTTTGAATATGGCCTTGAAGGCAAATTTATGGCTATATGAGTGTGTGGTTATGATGATCATACTATGTATAACTTGTGCTTAGTCTTCTATTCTAGTTTAAAATCTACGCTATGTATCTAGTGTTATAACAATGTAAATGGTTATGTTAAGATAATGTGTAGGTGATTCTATTAATTAAGTGTTAAGTATTGATGACCCCTTCACATGTACCACTATGTGAATGTGTGAATAGCTAAGGTTAGGAGTCCTAAGTAATGAGAAGTTAGCTTGCCTCCTATGCTAAATTATGTTGTGTCGTCTATGCTTGGTTGTTCATTGTGGTCTTAAGAGTGTGGCTTCCTCAATGTGTTGGTTGATATACATTATGAGATCATGTTGACTAATGTACACACACACTCAAACATTATGCATGATTTCAATGTTGCAAAAACTCATGGCATCTAATGAAAGGTAGTTCTCATATTCAGTAAATTTCTACTATTATGCATGTAAGGTAAATGTAAATGAAGTATGATATATATTCAATTAACTAGGATGATTTGATATGTGTACTAGTTTGGGCAGGGGTATGAGACCTTGTCTATGCATTGCACATCTGTACCTTGGTAGCATAGTTTCTAGGTTTTGTTATCTATGTCTATGAAAATTAAAGTATGGACATGCTATGAATATGTTTTAGATGTTATGATGTTAAATATAAGATATGATGAAGTATAAATGTTCATATTTTTATATGATATATGAACATATGTAACATTTATGTATTATGTTAAAGGTTTGCTCACATATAAGTACATACACACACATGTATGAAGATATAGTTATTAGAGGGGCCTCGAAAAATGTGCTCATGTGTAACCAACTAGATAGGTTCTTACACATGCTTTGTCCATGTGAAAGGTATTCTCACATGATTTAGGTTGATGAACTCTCATCTATAACCTATAATCTTAGCATATGAGGAGTCAATCTCCTAAGTGTATTTTTATATGATAAAGTTGATAAAGGCTTTTCAATAAATGGAACTTAGCTAAGAACTTATTAAATTTGATGTAAGGGGTGTCCCTTCCCATTGGAGGAAGGTAGGTCACCATAAGCCTCATGAGGTGGTTAGCCTCATAGCTCTAGGGCATAGAGGAATGTTTCCATATATACCTCCAAGTTGCATGAATATAATATCCATATAGGATCTAGCAAGTAAATTAACTAGTATTCTAGAAAGTGTTAATGTTCTACCTTGCCTAAGTAAGAACAACTTCCATTGGAGTAAGGCTGGAGAACACCAAATTCCATGTAGCACCCATGGTCTTAGTGTCGGTTAAGGATATAGTTTCCCTAAAGTAAAATGGACAATGTAATTAAAGTAAGGTTATTAACTAGGATAACATAAGGGTAGTTTCTTAGTGTAGGTGAGGGATGGAACTTCACCTAGGCATTGCACAAGTGGCTACTGAGGGAAATCCTAGGAATGTTTTTGAATGTATGTGCCTATTTATATGTTTGTTATACCATGACATTGTAGTATTTGTCTACTTGTTGTAATGAAATCCATGGTATTAGTCCTAATGGATCTCTGTGATGTGGTCTTGTTCTTATATGCACTATGTTGGTCTTAATGACTACATGATGAAAGATTTTTTGACATGAATGAAGTTGTCTTCACTTACTTGTTGATGTATAAATCAGACTGTCAAGGCTTCTGATTTCATGATAGGTTTACTAAGTATGTTTGAGGTTTTGGGGTTTTACATATAAATTGAACTAGTAGACTTAGAGTAGGATTTTGAGTAAGGTCTTATAATGCATTTATGTGAAGTGAAGTTAATAGATGTGAAAATTGATGTAGCTTACTATAAAGACATTAAAGTCTTGACTTAAATGTGTCTTTGATGTATTATACATCTATGATGGTATGTGTTGGCTTTTGTAGATTACATGTATGACTTCCTTGTGGCCTTAAGCTGATGCCTTGCACAAAGTATCACTGGAGGTTTACCTGGTGGGATAAGGAATAAGGAAGATAAAGAAATTACTATAAAAGTAACAAGTTCACTGTAAAGTTTAAATAGCTCATCGTAAAGTGACCCCAAATATGGCTTAAATTCTATGTGTGATTTTATATGATGTTTGGCCTTTGAATATGTCTATATGAAGTATATAAATAATATAAATTCTACTATACAAATGTTTTATGAAATTTTCACAAAAAGTCATGAAGTATGATTTCAACAAAATTGTGTCTTTTAAATGCATATTTTGCATGGTAGTCATACTTAGTGCATTCTTGTAATTGCTCCATTATTCTCTAATTTTTACAAAAAGTGTACATTATGGATTCTTAAAGGATGTCTCTATGATTAAGGGGCATGATATGTGATTCCAATGCTCAAGGAAATGGGTCCGTAAGGTCCAAGGATTCCATACTTATGGTTTACTGTAAAGTTCTTTAATATTGTACTTATGTATTATGTTTTAAGGTTCGTGTCCCTAAAATACTCTTATGATGTTGAGTCTAGGGTGGAAAAAGAGACTAGAGACTTTATCTATGTATGATATATATATATATATATATATATGTATATATATATATATATATATATATGAAGTAACGTTCTACATATGATGTGCTAAGAAAATTATAAATTTTTTGCTAAATTTACTTGTGACAATGCAATGAACAATAAATAATGGCTCGTACAAACCTCCGAGAGGTCAAGTATGCCATGTTACTTCTAGGTTTGCTCCCCGGATGTGACACCACAAGAGTTCTTTGGCTCCAAAGTTTGTGAAGATTCGAATGGGTTTATTGATGAGGTGTATAAGGTTCTTGAAATCATGGGAGTTTCTTTCATTGAAAAGGCAGAGTTATCTTCCTATCAATTGAAAGATCTTGCCCATATTTGGTATGAAAAATTGAAAGATAATAGGATAATAGGTGCGGGCTCTATAGAGTGGGAGAGTTTTTAGTTGGCTTACCTTAATAGGGTCTTTCCTAAGGAAATGAGGGAGGCTAAGTTGGAGGATTTAATAAACCTCAAGACAGGGAAACTGAGTGTTAAGGAGTATGCCTTGCAGTTCACCCTTTTGTAGAAGTAAGCTCCAAGATTGGTGGTAAATCCTAGAGACTTGATGAATAGTTTATTGATGGGAGTGTCTGACCTAGTAGAAGAAGAGTGTTGTATGGAAATGCGTGTTGATGATATGGATATTTCCCCACTCATAGTGTTTGCTCAACAAATAGAGTGAAAACTGAGGAAGGAGAGGGTGAGAGAAAATAAGAGGTCTAGGTTTGAAGGTGATATGTCTTTCCATGCTATGCCTGAGGAACATGATAGGCCTAGAACAAAACAAAGATATTCCATCCAAGATTCTTCCAACACCTCGAAGGTATACAAGGAGAAGGGTAGTGGGTCTTCCAAATATGCTTTCCTCATGTGTTGAAGGAGGTACTATGGTATGTTTCTAGCCGGCACGGATGGTTGTTTTGGGTGTGGTATGGATGATCATAAAGTAAGAGATTGTCCAGATCATAAGACTAAGGGAAGAGAAGGTAAGCACGGTATTGAAGACGGTGATCCTCTAGCCAAGGATAGGTTCTTTTCTCTCAAATCCAAGGATTATCGAGAGTGATATCCTTATGCCCATTTCTGGTATGTGTTTCTTTATTTATTTATGAAAAAATAGTGAATTTTTTAAGATTATGTAGATTTTTATTTATCCTTATGATGAGGAATTCATGTTAGAAAGACATGTGTTGCTTGTTCCCAAGTGGGGTAAAGTAGCCCTTTTCATAAGTCATTATATGATTATGTGTAGTTATGAATAGCTTGGAATTGAATTGTTTTCCTTTAGTTTGTAACGTTCATTTAGGCTTATTGCATATACGATGGGATGCTAGTTTAGAATTGGTATTTTAAGAAGTGATTAATAAAGTGTCATTCGAGGACGAATGTTTCCCAAGTGGAGGATATTGTGAGGACCCAAAAATGAATTAGGTCCAAATAGAGCCTAACATGTAGTGACATGACATTATTAGATACTAAAATGATCAGTGATGGTGTTTAGAGGTAGTATATATAGTTTGTGAGATTTTGGAAATGCCAAAGAACGTCTAGTAACGTTTCAAAGATAGTCTTGAGACGTGCCTGCGTGCCTCAGTATGTTTAATTAGTTTTTAGGTTGTGTTTGGATCTCAACTTGATAAGGAGGGTTCCTAACATCTATATAGATGTATATACGGTGAAAACATCTGGGCATGACTCCCCAAGGACCCACCTAAGGGTCCTTGAAGAGGAACCTAACTTAGTAGAGAAATTGTCATATCTAGTTTCCACCAACGAGGGGCATTAATGAATGGTAGGTCCATCAACGTTCCATCGGTGAGGGGAGTTTGTTAACACTTAGTTTATTGATCTAAACACCCAATTTTTTCCTTTTTGACAAAGACTACAGACCTGAAGGACAGACCGTCATCCCACCAATGGTCTGTCGATGGCAAACCGTCGATGGGCGAACAACTTTCTGCCAGCTTACTGTAAAGTGGAGTGGTGAATTGGAAACTTCACCCCAAGTCCCAATAATACTATGGGCGGTTGTTTTAGGTATTTTAGGCATTATATGAGAATTTAAATGATAAAAATACCCCCTTGTACTCTAGACTCCAAATCAAAACCTCTCTCTCACAATAGAACACTCAAGAACACCATTAGAGAAGAAGCAGAATTGGGAGAAGCTGCTTAACACAATTTCTCCATGAACTTAATCCAAGATTTAGAGTGTGTTTGGTATAAAGAAAATATTTTCTACTTTTCTCATGTTTGGTTGGGGAAAAAGCTTTGAAAATGTTTTCCAAATGAACTCATTCTCCAAAAAATTAAGGAAAATGACATCTCTTCAAAAATTAAGGAAAACTTTTTTTAAAGCTCTCCTACAATTTCAAATTACAATTTTTTTTTGGAAAAAACATCAATTTTAAAAAAAATATTTTCAATTTCAAAATTTTATTTTTTCACCCGATCCCTGACCACCCTCCCCCAACCCCCCTTCTCCAAAAAATTAATATTGCGTTTTAAAAATATTTTTACCTTCAAATTATTATTTTTCAACTCCTACCTCCCCCCCCGGCAAGCCCCCCTACCCACCCCTACCAGCCCCCCTCCCACCTCCACTCCCAACCCCCAAAATAATAATTTTTTTTAAAAAAATTCTATCAACTTCAAATTTTTATTTTTTCACTCATATCCCCTCCACCTGCCCCAACAACCACTACCCCCACCCACCAATCCCCACCCCCCAACACCCCAAAAAATTATATTCCAAAAATATTTTCAATTTTATAAATTATTTTCTAATCTACTAAAAATAATAGATGTTCCTCAAAAAACATTTTTCATTTATAAATTAAACACTAAAAATCATTTCTGAAAAATATTTTCTACTCACCAACAAAACATGAGAAAATAAGTCTAAAATCTATTTGTTTTCCAGGAAAACATTTTCCTTCATGCCAAACACACCCTAAGTCTATAATATAAGATATGCAAAGATTATTCATTCATGGAATCTTCCATCCATGAATCCCCCTAGTGTCCCTTCAATTGTTAATCCAAAGAACCCTAATCAAGAGAGGGTTGTGATTGCATTATGGGTAAGCCTTGATTGTGATCCTGATCTAGTGGGTAGCATTCAATGATGTTTATATGAATATTATATAATGTTTTATAGTGTTTTCATGGTGAATTATGATAATTGAATTTGAAGGTGATCATCCAGATATTAGGACATTGGAGACTAGATGAAGGTTTTCAATTGATTCTTCTTATATTTATTGTATTATATGTTAATTGATCATGATTGAAAAACCTAGAAATGAATTTAAATAGTATTAATTGATCTAGGTTGGGCTTGACTTGTTAAGATTTAATTGAACCCATCTGATCATGTATGACTAGAATTGCCTTCTAATGAGCTAATTGAGTAGATTAACATTCAATTGAGTATGAGTTAAATGTAGTAGTCGATTGTAGGGCCTATGGCCATTGGTGGCTAGTTCTTTGCGGGAAATGTCATAATGAGAATGATTGTGATTATGTTTCCTAGTACTGTAGAATGTGAAAAGAAAGTTAATGCTAGAAGACTCTATAATCTACCTATGAATAAAGATGAATAATAAACCTTAGGATGGTTGCGTTTGTTGCAGATGTATTATATTTGATTGAAAGTGATAAAATTCACTTCATTAAAGAGAGATTGTCAATGACATCCCTCCATGATAGAAGATTTAGAAAGGCCTGATGAGTAAATCTTTGAGTATATGCTTGAATAAAAGTGGATATGCAAAGTTAGTTGGATAGTCTAGCAACTGTCCGCACCCCAAGTAGAAAGGAGAACCACACATAGTAGTTATGATGAATATTCTATTAGGTCTTATATGATGGGAATCCTTTACATAGTATAGTCGAGGTATCCTAATCATGATATCCATATCCTATGAATTTAGACATGCTTGAGAAGCATTTTGTAGTGTTCATAAGCAATGAATGAACATACACATGCCCAAGGGGTATCTCGTAGTTTTCAGAATGTGTGAATGAACTTAGACATGCCCAAGGGGTAACTAGTCATGTTCATGATTATTAAGCGATTAATCATACCTTAAAAGGTATCTCGTAGGATCCATAGGATTAAGGAACTTATACATGCTTAATGAAGTGTCTCGTAGTGTTCAAAAGATAAAGATAAGGGATAGGATCCAAAGTAAGAAGGAATAGAAAATGATCCAATTGTAGTACCTTGGATGAATCAAGTTATGGGCATCATAAATGCATTACGCAAGGTATAACCTAGAGTCATTAAAGAAGAATAGATTGAAGATAGGATTGGACTAGAGTTGCCTTTCCTAGTAAAGTAGACAAAATATGAGAGAATCTTAATAAGTGAAGTTAAGTAGTGATAATATTATGGAGGGTGAACATGTTAAGAATAACTTCCAGATAGTCTTAGTATGTGAGGTAGTATGGGCTACCTCAGGTACATTGCACAGACATGTTTTAAGGAAATCATAAGAATATAGTACTATTCAGTATGAAGTAAGTCTATTAGAAACTTAATGAAATAATATAGGGTGAGTTAAAGATATGGTAGTGTGTGATGTTGTATGTGAAGTTTCACATGCAATGCACAAGTTTAATTTGATTAGGCTTAGGGGTATAGTGCTCATATGATATGATTAACTTAGGTTTTAATTATGAACTTATCTTCCCCCTTTTTGCCAAATCTCATCTCCCCTATCATAGGTAAAATCTTCAAATACACCATATCACCTACTTCGATTTCAAGATCTCTTCTTCTATTGTCCGCATAGATTTTTTGATGATTATAGGTATTTTAAACCAATCTCTTATCACCCTAACATTCTCTAAATCTTCATAAATAATTTTTGGACCAATGAGTGCAGACACACCAACTTCAAACAACCCAACCAGAGACCTACATCGTCTACCATAGCGTGCTTCAAAAGGATCTACGGAGATATTCGAATATTAGCTATTATTATAGGAGAACTCAATCAACAGTAGGTGATCGTTCAAATTGCCTTTAAATCTATCACACATACATTAACATGTCTTTTAGGTTTTGAATAGTACTCTGCTTGACCATCCATTTGGGGATGAAAAGTGGTGCTAAGCTTTACCTGAGTACCCAACCCTTTTTGAAAAGACCTCCAAAGACAAGAAGTGAATTGTGCACCTCTATCTGATATGATGGACTAAGGAATCCCATGTAAGATTATTATATCATCAATGTATATTCTTGCTTATTCCTCAACCAAATAAGTATACTTGACGGGGATACAGTGAGCGGATTTTGTCAATCTATCCACTGTAACCCAAATTGAGTCCATTTGCCACAAGGTTCTATGAAACCCATCAACAAAGTCCATGTTATTTCTTCCCACTTCCAAGTAGGAAATTTCATTGTTTGAATCAAACCACTGCGCTTAAGATTAACGGCTTTAACTTGGTGGCAATTCGGAGACTTACCTACAAACTCCGCTACGTCCCTTTTCAAGGCATCCCACCAATATACCTCTCTAAGATCACAATACATTTTTATGGCACTCGAATGAATAGAATATCAGGAACCATGAGTTTCTTTCAAAATCTTTCCCCTAAAATCATCAACATCCAGTACACAAAACTTACCTCTGTACCTAAGCACACCATCCCTTCCTTGGGAGAATGATTAATTGCACTTTCTAAGTACCAATTTCATAAAATACATCAATAGCGGATCAAGATGTTTATTAGACTTCACCTCAACAACTAAAGACGACTCGAAATTATTATGAACCATGAATCCACCATTTAGGGAATCTTCCTACCGAACACCGAATCGAGCCAACCTATCAAAATCTTTCACAAGGTACTTCTTTCCTTCCTCTACATGACATACACTACCCATGGTCATACGACTTAAAGCATCCACAACAACATTGGCCTTGTTAGGGTGGTAGAAAATAGTCATGTCGTAATCCTTCAATAACTCTAACCATCTTCTTTGTTAGAGATTCAACTACTTTTGATTGAATACATATTGAAGTCTCATTGGTCGGTACACAGATCCACATCAACACCATCTAAGTAATGCCTTCATATTTTCAAAGCAAACACTACGACAGCTAATTAAAAATCATTAGTCGGATAACTCTTCTGATTAACCTTGAGTTGTCTAGAGGAACAAGCTATTACCATCCCATATTGCAAAAGGAAACAACTTCAACGCACTCGGGAAGCATCACAATAAACTAAAAACCCTTGGAAAACTCCTGTAAAGTCAACACCGGATCAGAGGTAAGTCTACCTCTCAATATTTAGAAGCTTCTTTTGAGGATGAATATTCCCAAGTGGGGGATATTATAAGGTTTCTCAAAATGAAATAAGCTAGATAGAGCCTCACATGTTCCTAATAAGGTCAAAATATGCTAATTAAGTGTTTATAGTGTTCATACTTGATTTGAAATGATTTAAAGGTCAAACGTCCAAAAATATCTGAAATATAAAGGAAATGGGTTAGTACATGCACTTGTACTATATATGCAAACGTATGCACACATAATCTTTGAAATCATGCTTAATGGGACATTTTATTCAAAGTCATGCTAAGTAACTTTCGAAAGCCCTAATGCACAATTAAGAAGACATACAAGCATGATCACATATTCATTAAGACAAGTCCATATTTAACGCAAGACCAACATCATCAATAAAGTCAAGATAACATGAATATCTTCAATATATGTCGTATCAACATGAATAATAACATATCAAGATTATATAACTGAAGCAACTCCAACATAATGTCATAACAACAATGCATGTGCAAGAGTTGATATTATCATATAATGTAACCAACAATACAATTCCAAGCATACAAGTGCAATGCACATTTGTAGTAATGCACATTTGTAGCATCATCATATAAAATATCATGAGTAGTCGTCATCATATATAGAAATATAGACCAATAAAATGTTCATAAGTGGAACCAATATATATAACGGATTATCAACATGTAAAGACAACATATGCATATTATTAAAGTCATATGAGCATAAGAACATCCTCCAAGGACTTCCCTCAAGAACAACTAGTGCAATGCATAGATAGAGTCCAATACCCTTACCTACACTAAGAAGAAACCCTTAAGTCATCCTAGTTATAGTCCATTTTATAACATTCATTTTACTTTAGGGAATAATCGCCTTAAACGACAATAGACCATGTGGGCTAAACATTTAATCCAGCGTCATGAAACCCTACACTAAAAGAAGGTGGTCTACTTGCCAAGGTATGACCAATACATTTTAGGTTGATGTACTAGCTAGTTTTCATATGGAGGCAACATAGTTCAAGAACTAGGAAACATATTTGAGACCCTGTTTACACACCATGGCATTGTACTCTACATCTCATGAGAACTAATGTTAACCTAACCTCCCACATTGGGAAGAGACACTCTCTCATAACTAGTTCACTCGCTGCTTAGCTAGAGTCCCTTTTTGAAATGCCATTAAGTCATTCTTTAACAATCATAACTTAGTTTAGACCATAAAAGACTTACTCCCTTGTATACCCTATCACATCAGATCATTAGGCATAGGATGAAAACTTCCTTTCATCACACAACAAAAATTAGTGAGATCAATGTCATTTTCTTATCGTCTAGTCACACAAGATAAATCTTCTCTAAACTTGCATTAATGTAGCCTCAACATGATCTCACATTCAAAATATCATATCATAAAATTTTATTCACATTCATAACATCATATATTCCTAATTTTAATTACATAATACACCTCAATTGCACAACTTTATAACAAAATACAATACATCATAATTGAAGTAAAGAATCAAGAATCATAAGGTTATTTTAATTAGGCTCCATTTCTTCATCAAGAAAATCACCTCTAAATCGTAACAAATCATCAAATAATTTACTCATCACCATCATTATACCTTAAATTTTATAATAACATGACCAATTCTAATAGTCCTAATCATCTACAAATCTACATCTTGAGTAGGGTTGGGGTAAGGGCTCAATTTAAGGGTTCCATTATAAAATAGATTGAGAACTAAGAATTAAAATAATTGATCCATACATAAACGTAATACAACATTTATAATCACAAGACATAAAATATCATAATCTACTGAAAGACCAAACACGAATTAGGATTGAAAATCCATGTTTTGAACTCTTTTTGAAATCAGTTTGAATGAACCCTTTGGGGAAAGGTATCCCAAAGGTGAAGAGTGTCATACCTTAGATATTCTTTATAATTGAAGTAGAGAAAGTTTAATCATGGAGCTCTAGTGACCTTTAATTGATCTTCAATGGAGTCTTGGGGAACAGAAAGAGAAATTAGAGAGAAGGTAGAGAGATTTAAGTTTGACAATTGTAGGGTCTTGGGTTAGTTTAATTAGGTTTAGGCTTTCTATAGTTACTTAAAAAACTTAATTAGACACCCCTCAACCCTTAATTAACTAGATAAAAATTTAACGAATTAAATAAATAATCTTAAAATGGGACAGTGAAGCCAGAAATGAGCTACAGACCTTGATCTACTGTTCGTAGGTTAATCGACGCCCCCGTACTGCACAACCGTCGTTGGTGACAGAGAGTATATTTTTTACAACTATTTGAATTTCACTAAGACTGGATCATCGACCACAGTCGATGGGCCGTTGACCCATCGATGAATCTTCCTTTGGTTTGTCATTGGCCATTGCTAACTTGATAGCTTTTAGTCCAATTGAAGAGTCCTCTCCAAGGACCCTTAGGGTGGTCCTTGGGGAGTCGCACCCGAATGTTTTGAAACTTTACACACTTGAATACTTGTTTAATACCTTTATACCTATTTTAGTTAATTTCCAACTCTTAAAACCCCATTATACATGCCAAGTCACACTAGTGTATAATTCACAATTCAGTAGACGTCATGGACGTTTCTTGATGTTTAGACTCTAACGCTTCCCATTTATTTTGAATAGATTATTTTAGGCATTTAAAAGTGTTCTAAGTATTTTATCTTCATGTGAGGCCCTAGATAAGGTCTTGGATTTCCTAAGAGTTACAACAATTATCTTTTCTTGATTTCTAAAAACATAGTAGCTAAACGCCCTAATTTGGTGTTGTAGCTACGAATTGATTGTTGAATATATGAAGCTTTATGAATGAATCTTTGGTTTTCAATTCAAATTACTTTTATATTCTTTTTTTACTATTTTATGTTTGCGCACCATAAAATAGACATCGTATCTTATCATAAAATCGATTAGAGGAAAGATTTGATACACCAGAGAATATATAACGCTCGGTCCACCTTTTAAATTGTGGTAATTAGTGTTCAGGAGTGATACCCATATGAGCACCTTGCTTGGTTACAAAATAGAATAAAATATAAATGCTAGATAGATGGTCTCTTTATCACCGCTCAATGATTTAGTTAGGTAGCTAATTTGGGCAGGCGACAAAATTGTGTAACCTGGACCATGCTTTCAACCCTATAAACCATTAATTTGACAAATGTACATGATATTGATTATATGCTACAACCCTGGAATTGCATTTAAACATGCTATAAACATTATATCAAAGTCGTTCACCCTTTTATAATTTAAATTAGTCCATATTAGTCATAGTTAACCATAAATCACCAACTCTTGAAATAGTTAATTTTCTTTTAAATTGTAGAATGAAGAGTGAATATAAGTTGATCAGAAGTCCTTTGCTAACGATAACTCATTTCCAAAACAAACTATATAACTTGTGCTACCACATACTCTTACGTGTATAGTGGGGAGAAATATATTTTTTGCACTGCTGCGGAGGACTTACAAATTTACTTATATTCAATCTTCTTAAATCTAAAATTAGAATTAAGATATTATTTACTTGATTTTAGCTTGTTTATTTCAGGCATTTGGCTTCCAAGTCTTTCTTGGAAAGGATATATGGTTTTCCCTACCAGTGAACTTTAAAAAGTTCTACATCAAGGTAAAAAAAATGAATCAAGGGAAAAGGCAATTAGGGGCTAGGACCTTCGAAAAATCTGGTAATGATCATCAAGAAAATTTGTAAGATGTGAATAAGATAGGGGTTCCTAACAAGCTGAAAAAATTTTATAAACAAGGAGTAACCCCTCATATCCCTATTATTCAAGCAAGACAAGCGCGAGATGTGGCAGTCCCATTCCCTGCGAATTTGGCATCTAGTATGAGGAAACATCAAGAGGGGGGTAGATTTTAATATAAGCAGAATATGGTACAAATCCTCCATTGTAATTGGCAGTTCACTAGTCTCCCCCATGATTATCCTCAAATCCATCTTAAAAAATTCATTGATATCACTGATACATACCTCCCAATTGGATTCTAACAAGACCATATGGAGCCACAAGGCGATGATTATACTCTAAACCACCAAACACCATCACTACTTGGCATTGTTTATCAAAGAAGTTCTTTAGTTGATTCTTCCCATATGAGAAACTGTTAAGCTGAGGGGTGAGATAATAAACTTTTCTAAAAAGCATGGGGATGAAATATACCAAGCATGGACGCGCTTCACACAAATGTTGAGTTATTTCCAACACCATATGCGAACTAATGGATATTCACTCAAACTTTCTCTGAGGGTTTAGAATATAATGCTTGGTCTCTTGTTAATAGTGAAGCAGATGGACAAGCGGTATGAATAACAGGTGAAGTTTTCTTTGAGTTACTTGATAAAATTTTTGAAGGGAACCAATGTTATAAAGGGTAAATTTCTAGAACCATAATGCAAAAAGCTGCAGGGATTTTAGATATAGACCAAGATACTACATTAAATGTCAAACTAGATGCAATGCAACATAGCATGACCCTACAATATAAATAATTAACTCTAAGTCAAGAACATGTAAACGTGGTAGAACATGCATCAAATTGGTGTGAGGTATATGCTACTGGAACCCATGACGCTGAGAGATGTGAGGTAAACCCCAATTTTGTAAATTATGTGCGGAATGCACAAAGGGTACAAGGCTAAAAAAATTATTTAATAGTTACAATCCTAGTTCTGAGGAGACATACTAACTTCTCTTGGGGAGGGAACCAAAAGAAAAATCAGGCACAAGGGGCAAGTCAATAGTGTACTAAAAGGGCTGGGCAGCAAAATAAAAATTCCAACCAATGTATACATTCGATTGTACAAAAAGGGGGGATGAACAATAAATAAGTATATTAAAATATCATGACCGAAATGGGGACCAAGTTAAGTGCTAAAATTTAAATAGAATAAGAACATCTGAAACATCCACATGTCTCAAATGAGTTTAGAAAAACAAGTTGCGGGTGGCTAATTCATTGAACTTGCGTCCCAAAGGTTGGCTGTCTAGTGATACTGAGCCAAATCCAAAGCAACTTAATGCGATAAGAACTAAAATTTGCCTGCAATTAGAGAACTAACTCAAAAGAAAAGAGACACTAAGGTACAAACAATAGAAAACAAAGTGGAAAAGGTAGTTAAAAGATCAAATGTTGAGGCTCCCACGCCTAAAAAAAAGTTACAACCTCTGTGTCCGCAAGGGCTGAAGAAGCAACATGAAGATGAATGTTTCAGTAAGTTTCTTTGTCTTCTTAAATACGTTCATATTAATCTACCTTTGGTTGAAATTTTGCAGTGTATCTCGAAGCATGCTAAATACGCGAAGGGCATTGTGGTTAGAAAGAAGAGGCTTATGGTGTATGAAACTGTAGCACTTACTAAGGAGTGCAAGTCAACGATCGAAAATAGACATCACAAAAAGTTAAAAGATCCTAGTAGTTTTACTATGCAAATTAATATTGGGCACAATGTTAAAGCCCGGGAGTAATGTAATTTGGGTGAAAGAATAAATCAAATGCCAGTATATTTGTATCACAAGCTTGGGTTCCGTAGTCCAAAAAGAACCACTGATGTTCACCAACTCGTGGTAGATCCATAGCTAAGTCAAAGGGGGTGGTAAAAATGTGTTAGTTCAAGTAGGTTCATTTATTTTTTTGGTACATTTTGTGGTCTTAGACTTAGAACCTGATTTTGAAGCCCCATTCATCATGTGACGACTTTTCTTGCCTATGGGTAGGGGTGGCAGGGGGACCTGGATGGCCCACCCCAGCCCACGTCCGACCCGCCCCGTTTTGAACCTGGCCCATCCCCTAGTGTTTACGGGGTTTAAGGGGTGAGGGATGAGCGGATCGGTCAGGGGAAGGTTCACCCCTGCATCCCGGTCGAACCGGCCCTGTCCTGGCCCGATTGAACCAGCTGTTTCGCAGGATCCCTCTATTTTAATTTTTTTTAATTTTAAATTTTTAAAATATTTACCATTTAGATCTGTTAGGGAAACGGCTAGTGGGAACCCCCAACGGATATTTGCCTCTTTTTGTGTTCCCAACCCCCCCCCTACCAGCCCCTGCTTTTAATACTTTATTGTAAACACTCAACTTATAATAATTACACTTTAACCTATTTTTAATATTATAAATACACCTATCCCATACAATTTCTTTCAAAATCATCTATTCTCATTTCTCTCATATATTTTCTATTTACTCTCAACTGTCAAAGTGTCAATCTTAATTTCTAGTCCAGTTTAATTTTCATATTATAAGAATCCATATTTTTCAATTTTCAATTCAAAATCTTCATATTATATCAATAAATATAATTATATTATCTCATATTTGTTATCAAGAAGTGGTTGGAGTTACAAATTACAAGTTATAACAAACCACAAGCTTCAACAATCGATTTAACTTCTGCTATTAATGTAGACGTTTGGTACATTCGTTTCATAATGTTTATATTTTATTATTCATCTTTACTTTTGTGTTATTATTATTTTTATAATACACTTTATATATATATAATTAAGTATGAGTTCTAGCAAAAAAAATAGCGGTAAAGGAAAAGAGAAAGCACAAGATAATGAACAAAGTAGACTTTTTAAATTAATTAATTTTGATAAAACAAATTGTAAAGAAAAAAAGAGTAGTAAAAGTGGTGGTACTTCATCTAAATCAACGAGTAGATTTAGATTTAACATTAATGATTTTACTTATGTTGATGATTCCCTTATGATATTGATTCAAATGTTCAACTCGATCATGAAAGTTTAGAACTATGTTATGGTAATATTAATCCTAATGTTGATGAAAATTCACATGACGAAGTAGAAGCTGATTTCGAAGAAGAGGAGTTATAAGAAACACGTACTAGTCCAGTGACAGAAGTTCAAAATGAGACTATCAATTTACCGGAGAAATGTTTTGGACATCCACCCCTTATACCTCCCACAAGGGAGAAGGTGAAGTATCAACGACCTAAAACTTCAATTGTGTGGCAATTTATGACTTTCGATAAAGAAAATAGTGTTTCTATTTGTAATAAGTGTAAGCAACCTTTTAAACCTAAAAAGGTGGGGGTCAAGGTGGAAAGGGGGGATTAAATATACATTTGTTATCTTGTGTGTCGATTAAATATATAGAAGCCAAAGCATTAGCCAATAGAAAAAGGGAATTTCAATTAATGAATTAGATAATATCGGTAATGCATCGATAGGGGCTTCTAACATGGTTAAAGGACCATTAGATCCTTTTAACCCCGATGGTCTAATAACACAACGTAAATATAATAAGGAATTAGATCAAGAAAATTTAGCTATGATTTTTGTTTGTGGTTTGCCTTATAGTTTTTCTTCGAATCCTGGTTTTATTGAATATATTGAACAAACCTATAATCCGGATTTTAGAGGCTTTTCAAGAAAATACTGTTAAATCAGATGTTTTTGAATATAAAGGTAAACATTGTCAATTTCTTTGTTGTATATTTAGCATATTAGATAATAGAGTGTCTATAACTTCGGACATTGGTCGTAGTGTTAATGGATGGAAATGATTATTTAACTATTACTGCACATTGGATTGATCATAATTGGAATTTGCCAAAAAAAAATTATAAGCTATAAACTATGTATAGAGAAAAAAATTGGTGCATATTTAGCTTCAAATATTTTAAGTGTTTTAAATTATTACATGATTATAGATAAAATAATGTCTGTCGCATTAGATAATACATCTAATAATACAAAACCTGCCAAAATGTTAAAAGTTAGATTATGTCCAATTGACAATAATGTTTTTCATGTTAGATGTGTTGCACATATATTAAATTTAGTTGTACAAGATGGTATTTCATTATTTGATTGTGGTAGTAAAAGTTGAATATGTTGTTACCTTGATTTTTTCATACAAACAATGTTTCTAGAGTTAGCAAATTTAATGAGCGTTGTTTACTATGTGAATTGCCACCTAGAAAAATACCAAAGCATATTAAAACAAGGTGGAATTCTCTTTACGAAATGCATTTTATTGCTTACAAATATAGAAGACCCATACAATTGGTTTTAATGCTCATATTGCTGACCCATTAGATAGAATATGTGATGAAGATTAGGAAGAAACTAAAGAACTATTAAAATTTTTAAGACTTTTTTATGATGCTACTACCATGTTTTCGCGAATTTATTATCCTAGTATTTCATCCGTATTAATAAATATATATGCTCTTTCAATTCAATTTTGTAAATATAAAAAACAGACAAATTTAGAGTTGCAATTGAAGGTATGATTGAAAAATTTTAAAAATATTTTTTTCCTATTCCTCAAGTTTTTTTAATGGCTACATTACTTCATCCTACAAGGTATGCAAGGCCTTGTTGAAACTTTTTATGAAACATTAGAAATTTTACCGGAAGAAATTCCTAATTGTCAAACGTGTAAGTCTAGCATAAAAGTAGAAGCAAAACTGTTGTATGAAAAATATAGAACTAAGGAAAATTTTCAAGGAGAATTTGGTCAAACTTCTAATGTTGATATTGATTTTTCACTTCCAATTTCATGTTATATACGAGGTTTTCTTGGTCTTAATTCTACTAACCTTGATGATTTTGAAGAATATCTTAATCAATCTTTACAAGTATTTGAAATCAAAGATGGCAATGAAGATTTATTAGGATGGTGAAGCAGGCGAAGCGATGCATTTCCAACTTTGAGGAACATGGTTCGTGATGTTCTAGCTATTCAAGCTTCATCAGTTGCACCGGAGGCTACATTCATTGTGGCAAGGTTTCAAATTTGTTATTATCGACATTCATTGGCGGAAGACAGTTTGGAAACAACAGTTTTATTTAGAGACTGGTGCAATGCTGAAAGGAAAAATAACAATTTTCCAAAGTTAAGTAAAAAACAAGCAAGTTGGATCAAAACACAAATTGAATGCAGTGATGATAAATTAGAGGCACAAGAATTTCTAGCAAGTTTGCCAACACTGGAGTATATCACCATCGATGTGATGCGACAATCAGAAATAAATTTTAATGGAGAAAACAGATATTTTTAGATTACATTCAAGAACTAATTGAAACAGAACCCTTCGTAAAAGGTGGTTGTGTAAAATTAGATACTCATCTAATATCTGTAACAAATATTAGTTTTATGTATGAGAACTTATTGAAACAGAACCCTTCCAAGAAGGTGGCTGTGTAGATTAGTTACTCCACTAATATTTGTTAATTGTAACTTTTAAGTTGTATTGATTAAATTTAAAGGTTTTTACTTTTGTTCATGTTTTTCTATACAATTATTGTTTTGCATTTTAATTTAAATATATACAATTAAATATACACTAAAGTACTAAACTAATTTTAAAATATTTAATTTAAAGTTTACAATTTACATTACTTTAAAATATTTAAAGTACAAATTTAAACTTCTCAAATTTGAAATTTAAAACTTTAAAGTTGAAACTTGAAATTTGAAACATTAATCTTAAAATTTGAAAATTGAAACTTTAAATTTGAAAATTTATTTTGATATTTGAAAATCAAAAATTAAATTTAAATAAGACGTGTAATTTCAATAAAAATATATAAGTATTTTAAAAAAATCCCCCGTCCCATGCCGTCCCGTCCCGTCCCATCCCCCCAAATCCCATCAGATCCCGTATATACGTTGGGACGGTATGGGACCTATTGTTTTCCCCCAATCCCGGTCCCATATCAAATCCCCTCTCCCTGTCCCCCGTCTCGTCCCTTCGCCCAATCCCCTTGCCAGCCCTAGTCTTCCCCGATGACCTTCCTTGAATCCCTCCCGAAACGCAGATTGACTTCGGCATATATTTTATTGCTGGATACACAACCTATTTAAATATCTCCTTATAGGATGGCCCCGATCGAGTTGAAAGAACTAAAGGTTCAACTGAAGGATTTGCTATATAAGGGTTTTATTCAACCAGGCATATCTTTATGGGGTGCCCGGTATTGTTTGTAAAGATTAAGGATAGGTCTTTTAGAATGTGTATCGACTATCGTTAATTTAACAAAGTCACCATAAAGAATAACCCTTTCCCTAGGGTTGATGACTTGTTTGATCAACTACAAGGAGCGAGTTACTTTTCAAAGATTAACTTAAGGTTGGGTTATCACCAACATAGAGTGAGGGAGGTTAATATTCATAAAACGGCATTCCGAATAAGATATGGTCACTTTGAAGTCCTAGTTATGTCATTTGGTCTAACAAATGCCTCGAGAACTTTGATGGATCTTATGAATCGAGTTTTTAGAAAATGTCTTGATTTGTTTGTGATTGTATTCATTGATGACATTTTGATATACCTTAGAAGTGAGAATGACCACATGAGCCACTTCAGGATAGGTTTGCAAGTTATCAAGGATAACAAAGTCTTTTCTAAGTTTAGCATGTGTGAGTTTTGGTTAAAATCAGTCGCATTTATTAGTCAAATTGTCTCTAGTGAAAGGGTAGAGGCTGATCTAAGGAAGACGGAAGTGGTCAATAGTTGGCCTAGACCTTTGAATCCCACCGACATCCAAAGTTTTATAGGGTTGGTCGGTCAATGTAGGAAGTTTGTTGAGGGACTTTCGTCTATCGCATCTCTATTAACGGCCTTAAACCTAAAGAAGTCTAAGTTCAAATGGTAAGAATCTTGTAAAAAGAATTTCCAATTATTGAAGGATAGACTCACCTTTACTGCGATGTTGACTTTACCAGAGGGAACTGAAGGGTAAGTGGTTAATTGTGAAGCTTCCGAGTTGGTCTAGGACGTGTTCGCATGCAACTCGACAAACTCATAACGTATGCCTCGAGGCAACTCAAGCCTCATGTGAAGAATTACCCAAATCATGACCTTGAGCTTGCGTTCGTGGTATTTCCATGGAAAATTTGGAGGCATTATATATATGTGGTACATGTTGATGTATTCACCAATCACAAGAGTTTACAATATGTGTTTACCCAAATGATGTGAACCTACGTCAAAAAGAATGGTTAGAACTTTTAAAGGACAATGACATGAGTGTTCTTTACCATCCCAGAAAAGGTAATGTGGTAGCGAATTCTTTGAGTAGAGTTTATATGAGTAGTGTGACTCATGTGGTTGATGAAAAGAAAAAGGTAGTAAAAAGGTTCATAGGTTGGTTCATCTAGGTGTCCGACTAGAAGACTCTCCAAAGGGAGGCTTCGTGGTTTGCCACAAATCCGAGTCATCTTTAGTAGTTAGTGTGATGTCCAAGCAACACCTTGATCCTCTATTGATGGAGTTGAAGGAAACGGTCCTTAGTAAGTCTAATGAGTCTTTCTCTCAAGGAGAAGATGCGGTGCTTAGGTACCAAGGAAGGTTGTGTGTACCAGATGTGGATGGCTTAAGGATTGATCATGGAAGAAGCTCATGAATCCCGGTATTCCATTCATCCAGGTCCCACAAAGATGTATCGTGATTAATGAGAAACTTATTGGTAGAATGGTATTAAAAGGGACATAGCGGATTTTGTTGAAAAATATCAAAACTACCAACAAGTAAAAGCGTAGCATCAAAGTCCAGGTGTCTTGTTTCAAGATACAGATATTCATACATAGAAATTGGAACATATTAAGACAGACTTCGTAGTAGGGATGCCTCGTATTAGAAGACAACATGATTCGATATGGGTCATTGTGGATTGGCTGACCAAGTCGACTCATTTCCTCCCCGTCAAAGGAATTTTCTCAATGGAGGATTATGCTAAATTATACCTCAAAGAAATAGTGAAGATACATGGAGCCCCTTTATCTATCACTTCAGATAGAGGCACTCAATTTGCCTCTCATTTTTTGAAGGCTATCCAAATTGGGCGAAGGTGAACTTATCCCAAGACGGATGGACAAGTGGAATAAACCATTAAAACTCTTGAATATATGTTCAGGGCATGTGACATTGACATCAAATATTATTGGGATGACCAACTATCTTTGATAGAGTACTCCTACAACAATAGTAACCATTCGACCATCTCTATGGCACCCTTCGAAGCACTTTATGGGAGAAGTTGTAGATCCCTGGTTGAGTGTGTAAGGTAGGTGAGTTTGATCTACTTGGTTTCGATTTGGTTTTTGAAGCCCTCGAGAATGTTTGAGTTATAAGACATAGAATAAAAACACCTGAAAGTTTGAAAAAATCTTATGACGACAATAGAAAGTGGGCCCTTGAATTCAATGTTGGAGATTGGGTCTATCTAAAAATTTCACTCATGAAATGGGTGATGAGGTTTGGAAAGAAAGGGAAACTTAGTCCTCGTTATGTGGTACCGTATGATATTTTGATGCGAGTTGGGAGTGTTTTGTATGAGTGGAAGTTTCAAAATGATATGTCCATGATTCATCCGGTGTTCCATGTTTCTATGCTTAAAAAGTGTACATGTAATCTGGTTTCCATTCTTCTTTTATAAGGCTTAGGGGTAAAAGAGGACCATTCTTTTCAATAGGTCCCGATTGAGATATTGGATTGCCAAGTTAATTATTTAAGGCATACGGAGGTTGCCTCCGTATATGTTCTATGGAGGAATCACCTTTTGGAGGGCGCAACATGGGAGGCCGAGGCCTACATGAAGTCTTGTTACCCTCATCTTTTTCCCTTAATACTAGACAAGATTGAGGTTAGTGGTTTCTTATATGATTATTACGAACAATGTTAAACTTATCATGTTTTTTATAATATGTGCATGTTGTAGTAGAAATTCATGCTTAAGTTAACTTCATTTCTTTCCATGAAATATGTGTATTAAGTTGGCTTTCACTTAAGTATGTTCTGTGATATAAGTATTCGTGGAAGATTATAATGAGCATATTGGATATTGTTGTGATGATAAATCAATATGTCAACTCTTTTATGTCATATTGAGCTCATATTGAAATGGAGAAGGTAGTTCCTCCTTATGTGATATGAAAAGTTGAGTTATGTATATGGTATGTTGTTGATTAAGTTCCTATGTGTTATGGATATGATTATATGTTGAAAGGAGTGAATTATTCCTTCAATGATCTGTGACTCATTCTATTATATTGTTGTTGGTTGGGTTGTCAGTCTTGAGTCTCTTCCTCTTATAAGGGTCTAGAGTGTAATTCAGGGACGAATGTTTCTAATGGGGTTTTTTTGACATACACCGGAAATTCCATGACCTATACTAGAGTCTCTTGTGTATTATAATGATTATTTTATACCTAAAATATAGTAAATAACATGTTTAAGATGTATTGGATCCATAGCATAAAACAAAGGGCTTGACGTCCGGAAACTTGCTAAATTCAACTAGTTGACGTCCCTATGTTTGGTGAAGGTTTGGAGGGTCATATGAAGTAAAAAAACTTGTAAAAAGACTCCAAATAGGTAGAATGTATTACAATGGGTCAAAACGTACAGTCACCTCACCCGAAGGACCACCGAAGGGATCCTTGGGGATGACCCGAAGTTGGGCGAGTAAGCTGTCAAGGCAGAATCGCGCAGGCAGATTCTGCTGGCTGCTGCGCGTCGCGCAGCCATCACGTGGGAATCTGAATATTGCCTCACAGTGTGGGGATTATACGGACCCTACTTCCTCAGCAAAAATTTTGAAAATAAATTGGGACATTAGCCTCGCGACGTGCACCTACTTCCCATGTATCGTAAAAGTCGTATTTTTGGTGTTTTTGACTTCACAATAAATCCATTTAAGTTAGGGTTATTTTGGGTATATAATGCGTGGCTATATAATTTCTTAGGGTCAGTTTTAGGTCAATTTTATCACTCAAAACAAGTCCCATAAGTTTAACTCAAAAATATCTCTCTCTACCAAATTCTCTTTCTTCCTCCAAGACTCCATTGAAGACTAATAGAGCTCGAAGACTAAGATTATGCCTAAAAATTTTCCAACTCAATTTCGTGGATTAATATTCATTAAGGTATGTTTTATTTAACTTTTGGGATTCCTTTCCCCAAAATGTCCCTCAAAAAGAGGATTTCTAAAATCTCCCAAATCAATGTTTTTCTTCTACATATGGGTCTTTGGGAAAAAATTATGAATTTATTGTTGTTAATTGTGATGAATTAAGGTTTTTTAAGTATATATTGATGTTTAATTGATGATTTCCTATGAGATTTCCCTACACCCATGTCTTTCCCCCAATTTCATGAGAACCTTGAAATCGATATGGTGAATAGTGAAGAATATTAATATTTGGATTGACTACATTGTTGTTAATTATGTAATTAGTTATTGAAATTACCTCGTTTATGCAATTGGTTAACTATTATTCTTAATGGACGTATGAAGGTTCTTGAAGGGACAAAAGTAGTATGTTGATTGATTCTTCGTGGATTCAATAGTGAATTATGCGTTACATAGATAGTAATTCTCCTTTGTCTAATATGTGGTTGTAGTTTTTATTCTAGAAATTCCTCATCCTTAAAATTAAGACATTGAATTAGACATGAATTATGTAGGTATGATATGATGATTATTATATGATTGAAAGTAGTTTCTCATGATTATAATAAAGTTTTAAGTGAAAGGTTTACTTACTTGTATGTGGTTTCCAAAGTGAAAGGGTAGTTCTCACATATGAAAACCTATGAGATATTATGATTAGATGTTCACATAGGGGTCTAGATGAGAATAATGTGATCTTATATAATGAGTATTATGATTACTAAAGGGAATAATTGCTTAGCAACAAAAGGGCATGTAAATGAGATAGAGGTCCCACATTAGTAAGTCCAGCTTCCCACATGGGATAGCTCACGTTTGTATGTCCCGATTCCCTAATTATATGTTGTCGCATGTTATGGAAACCTCCATTTTATTAACTCAAAGTTTCTAGAAACAATCTCCTTGACCCTGAACTATGTTCCTGTATATAACTCTAGCTTAGTGCATCTACCTACATAGCTTTATATGAATGGTTGCACCATAGGCAATTGTTAACCCTCGCTTTTAGGATTTGGAGTAGAACATCGAATTCCGTGTGTATCACATGGTATCATGTCGTTTATTTCACTTCTTTCCGTAATGTAAAAGTAATGAACAAGTATACATGTGAACTCTTATTAGGGTCATCTTAAAGGCTACTACATACTGTGAGGGAGGGTATGGGACTTCTCTTACACATTGCAAATGTGGGATCCAACGATATGTTTCTAGTAGTGTTCATTTATGATTATCATTATGATTAAGGTTATGTTAATAAGTTCTGAGTAAGTATTGATGTATAAGCGTGTTATGAATATATGTTGTATATATGAAGTGGGTTGTTTAATATGATACTTAGCCTTGGGTGGGATTTATGGGGTTCCATCTTTGGCATTGCACAAGTATAACTTTATTGATATACATGTTGTATTGCTATTATGTTGAATTGACTTATTATTCTTCTTATATATTCATATTGAGTTAAATTGATAGAAAACATGGTTTTGACTAAATTGTACTTTTCTCATGCATTGATGTCTATTGTTAATAGGATCTATACTTAGTACATGTGTTTTGTACTAACCAAAACTATCACTTTTCCCCTAATTATTTTAGATCTAGTCCATTGAGGATATTTGTGGCCATGTAAGACGAAAACATGGCTCCTTCCTAAGTCAATTGGTGAGTCCTCAGGATTTCCTATGATAGAACCACTCCTCATGTCTTATTAGTTTTTGTCTATGTTTGACACAATTATTCTATCTCATGTCAAAACTTCACTGTAGCCTATATGGCATATTGTAACAGACTATTGGGCTATGCCCAAACTGTTGTGATTTATTCTTTAGATGGTTAAATGTGAGACAAACTATCAGACTACATTGTTGTTAAATGTTAAGTGAGAACCCTATGTATGCTTCCTATGTAGAGGTCTGTGTAAACCTCATTGAGTATATATGCAATGTTTTAAATTTATCTTCGTTTTTGACCTATGATATGTGACGACGAATGCTTAGAGGCTGGTCTTAGTCCTCTTAGAGGACAACAACGCCGGTTACGCCTACGGAGTACTTTGGGTTGTAACAATAGCTATTATGCTTGATTGGTTATACCTTAGCAAGTCTTAACCCTTTCTTTTCGGTCTGAGAGTAGAACACCGGATTCAATGTAGCTCACTTGTTCTATGTCGGTTATGGCTAAGTCTCCCTAAGGAAAAAATTAACTAAGATAAGATAATGGACTCTAATCACAACTTTTTGAAAAGATTACTTAGTATAGGTAGGATTATGGCCCCTACCCATGCATTGCACTAGTGAACATCAAGAAAGGATAAGATACGTACATGTATGAAAGTAAGACTTGTGTTAACTACGTATGAGTTGTATTAATGCATGTTAAGTGAGTTTTCTATGTAAAGACATGAATTATGTGTATGTGTGTGAATTTTACTTATGGATTCTAAAGAAATTTACATAATATATATGGGGTTGGGTGTATTAGACTCCATGTGTGCATTGCACAAGTAAGCTTGTGAAGGAATTGTGAGAGTTGTTTACTTATGACATGAACTAAATGAGGTATGACTAAGGTTGTAGTAAAGGAAAGATTCCTTATAAATGATATGAAGTATCTAGCTTTAAGTTTAGTTATAAGTAAAAGAGTTATGACTTGTTAAGTATGTTATGCCTAGTTTAGACTGACTTCGTAGGTACACTTAGTGGATGCAGTATTATGGGATGCTACAAACACATTGCACTAGTGTGACTTAGGTGTTGTCTTAGATGGTGGTGTTTATGTGAATCTTATGTTTATGATGTGCTTGTGACTTATGAGTATCTGTGTTTCTATTTGTGAAGCATATCTATGAAATACTATTGTAAGATGACCTCAAAGTTTTATATTTGTACTATGTACACTTGAGGGTTACTTAAGGAAAGAAGGAAAACAAAAGAGAGGTAAAGTATTATATGTATTCAATATGTCTGAAAGTATGATAAATGACTTTCTATTCTATTATGAGTTGTATCCATGTCTATATGATGTATTTAACTATATTGTGCTTAAATGTGCCTATGTTCATTAATTTACTAAAATGACATGTTACATGATTACAAATGAAATGTCATCTTTAAATGCATGTGTTTTCAAGGTTGTTAAACTTAGTGTACTCTTGTACTAATACTATTCTTCTTCATCTTTTTACACAAAGTGTAGGTGTTGATGGATAGAGGATTTCTCCTAAGTGAAGAGCTTTGATAGATCTCCAAAGTTCAAGTAAAGGAACTCTTATGATTCAAGGGTTTCCTACGTTAAGATGTTTCTTTAAGTATATGTAATATTCTAGACATATATTTTATGTTATTAAGGGTCATGTCCCTATTCTATTCTATTAAATTTGTCTTAAGATGGCAAAGAGACTTAGTCTACTTACGTACTTATGATATTTTATATAGAGAGAGAGTGATGATTCTAGTATATGGTGTGCTATGAATTTTTTAATATTTCCTCTACTTGTATAATTATGCAATGAAAGATGTCTAAGGTCTTGTATAATACCTCCAAGAGGTCGAGTAATCTATGTGACAATTTGAGGATACCATAACTTGTAGGGTATACCCTCGGGTCATAACAAAATTGGTATCAGACCATAAGGTTTTGGATTTTGTCCTAAGGTGTCAAAGTCTTGTATTGCCATGTCTAGTAATGTCTCGTTCATTAGTGGTGAGTCGTGACACACCTATGAGCGAGAGGTTATATGACAATAGAGTTTCCCTTCTTCAGTATTCTCTTTCCATTCCATAGAACTTAACTCTATATGATCTCCCTCTTATGTTTCCTTGTCTGGTGGTCTTTTAGATGTGGTTGCTTAGATTTGGATGATGTCTGAATTCATGAAGGAGAAAAGGTGATATGTTGGTACTTACCCTGGTTTTATGGTTTGATGAGAAATTGTGAATGTGAATTTAGTATATGTTGATGTGATGACATTTATGTCTATAAGTGATTTATGGGGAATGATATTGTATGATATAGGCTTGAAAAGTCTTGGAGAATGAGGTAAATAGTGATTAAGATGAATGTTGCCTTTGTATATGGGAATTGCTTCATAGTTTTCCTTTTGTTGATTGGAATATTTTTTATAGGCTTGCTCCTAAGGAGTGGAGATATTTTGTTGCACCTTGTAAGTTGATTGTGAAGCATGCCATCTAATGGGAGAGCAATTATGACTAGTTAATGATTCCCTCTATGAACCTATTCTAAGAGTGGGGAACAAGGGTAAAAAGGGGTTTCGTTACTTAAGTTTGAAATATGTTACCCTAAGGTTACTTAGGGGGATGCATGGTATGTACCTCTTAGCTCTTGAAGAGAAGTAGAGAATTTGGGTTGACTTACTTAGAAGTGCTTAGTTTTCATTTAAGCTTGATTTAAGAATGGTAAATTGAGGAAGTGCTTATATTGTACTTAGGCATGGTTTGTTGATTAACCTTGCAAGTTGATCTTGACTTGCCTGGATCTTGGTGTTTAAGGGCATGATGTGATTAGGCTTACCCCAAGTGAGGGATAATGTGCAGAGATAGTAATATTTTAAATGACCTCAATATTCCTATGTTGAGTTCCCTCGAGCATCTCTAGGTTGAAAAATCTTTTTGTAGTGATGGTAAGAACGGTGTTCATAAGCATATATCGCAAAAATGGATGATGTGCTTAGTCAATAAGGATGGTAAGCTAAAATTCCCCTAGAGTTGAGATGAGTTTCTCTTTAATAGGTTTATCATAAATGGAGGAGGACTATTTAAGTAGTAAGGTTGTAGATATCCCTGTAATTTCAATCTATTCTTGATCAAGCTTGAAACCCAAGAGTTCCTAATTAGCTTGTTCATAAAAGGAGTTTGCATAAATGGTTAAGTTTCATGTTCTACATATGTTATGCATGTCGTAAGTAAAATTGTGTCATACATATTATGAAAGGTAAGTATTGCATGAAAAAGGAATTTTTGATAAATTTTCATGTTGTCGTGCATCATTATATGATAAATGTGGAATTTGATCTCATAAGACAGTGTAGTGAGCATGCTTTTTGTCACTTAAATGTGTGATGCCTTAGCATCACAATGAGAAGTTGAGTCTCTTTTAAATAAGATAAGATGAGTCTCTTTGAATACTATGTGACTTTGGAGATTTAGGGAGTGTTACTATAGGCTCACTCTTGAAGAGTGAAGGTTTGTCTAGCCTATGTTTTTTTGTGTACCTTTGAATTGTGAAAAATTTCCCTATATGATGCATGCTTATTAAAGATAGTGATGTTCTAGAAATAGAAATCTATAAATTTACTTCCTAATGTTGCGATGTTCTTGGTGTGAACTACCATGTTGATTTCATAAGGAAGACATTATAAGCACAATGTGGTTTGGAGTAAAGAAGTCCTTCTTAATATGAATTAACCTTTATGCATTGATTTTTAATAAACTCAATGATACCATGTGTATACGTTGTGACTAGGAGAGGGTAGTTCCTCCTTGAACAAAGCTAAGCATGGTAATGTCATATATGACCTTGATGGTGTTATGTCTAGACTATTAAGATCATAGTTGATCTACATTATTCATGATTCTTGTGCAACTAAATGAATTTTTTCAAAATTTTAGCATGAGTGAAGTATGGATTATCCATAAGTGTGCAATTGAAATCCATAGTATGTTAACCCATGTGGTGAAATAACTAAAATGCCTAAAGTTAGAGAAGGTAGTTCCTCCAAATGCAAATGAATATGAAGAAATATGTATGTATGGAAAGAATTGTAGAAGTATCCAATGTTTGTTTACGTTGCTTTGGTTCCATGTTAGTATGAAGTTGGTTTCCCTTGTCAGTTTGGTTCATTGAATATTGTTTGATAACATGTTGAAGTATTGTGAGCTGCAATAAGAGTCATTGAGTTCATGGAAGTGTTTAAAAATTTTCAAATGTCATTTGAGGACAATATTTTCAAGTGAGGGAGTATTGTTACACCCTCAAAATGAGCTAGGTTGAATTAGATCCTAACACGTTGGTTAGAGTTTATTATGTACTTGAATGACTAATTATAGTAATAAAAGTCAGTGTATAGTGTTTGAAGAGGTTTGGAGGTCAAACGTCTAAGACGTTTGTAAGTTTTGCCTTTAAACGTGTTTGTCTGTCTTAGTGAGTTTTGGCTTGTGTTATGTGTCGTTTTAAGTTAAAATTCATTAGTTATATTACTAACATGGATACGAGATAAATTGAGGTGGAAATGTACAGTTAAAAATTCCCAAGGACCAACCAAAGAGTCGTTGAGGAGGACCCAACCTTGGGCCAACAAGCTGCCCAAGAACGGTGATTTTGTTCCTTGGTGAAATTTGTTCGTGTCGCAGAATTGATCCTGCATAGGCCAAAAAATTAGTCCACTTCACGAACACAATGCAGAATTAACTGTCCCAGAAGTTGTTTTCAAAATAAACATGTGGGAACAGCTCCGCATCGCGAACTTGTTCCCTGATGAATATTTTAAAAATAAAAGTTAGGTTTGACATGCCTAAAAGTCCAAATGTATTGGTAACTTTAGGTAACGGTTATAAACATCTTATATTACCTATTAACCCCTTTCCAAATTAAAAACCCCAATACCCAATAAGAAAATAAAACATTCCAAAACCCTCTTCTCTCTCGAAACGCCAAAACCTCCATTGAAGACCAAACTCAAGAACAAGCTATGGAGGTGGATTCATGGAGCTTGTTTCTAATATTTTCGTGGTCTTTATCTTGCATATGGTACTTAGTTATCCATTCATCTAAGGAGTTCAATCAGGGATTTTCAAAAAGTTTTTCAAAGACCAAAATTCCCAATTCAAAGCCATGGGTTCATTGTCATATTGATTTCAAAGTCATTCTAATAATAGATTTATGTTTATTTATTATTTTAATTATGAATTTCAATCCAATTTCATGAAGAACCCATGATCCTCCTAATTTCTCAAATTGGCCTATAATGTGGGTCTTGCGACCTTGATTGTAGGATTATTATATTAGGTTTATATTGTAATAAATTTCTTAGTTATATATTCGTTTATGTCTGTTAGTTATGAATTGTTGGAAAAATATCAAGATGATCATTATCATGTATATTTGATAAGTTGACCTATTTCATCTAATTAGCTTTGAATGTACATTGAATTGTGATGATATGTATGGTCCACTTATCATGGAGGTATTTACATTCTTTTACATGTTTATGTTTGATTATCATGGCCTTGAAAATATAAGATGCAACATGAATTGATATGATGATTTCCATGATTATGAAGTTGAAGGATTTAGTTGTGATTCTAGTATCATGTTCCAAGTGAATTGATGTTATGTGAATTTATATGAGTAGTCTTCCACACTAGTTGTGTGATCTAGGTGTGTCGATAATGTTGTGTTTATTTGATGATCATGTTAGGGTTAGGGGTAGTATATATGCATAATGATAATGAGTACTCTTGTAGCATCACCCCTACCTATATAAACCCGATATGAATGTTTGATCAATGTAGGCTAGGAGTCTTCTAATATAGTGTTGAATATCTTAGTGTCTCCTATGATGTAATATGAGTGTTCTAGTCTATAATCCTAATATTTATATGTTTGTATGACTTGAGACTTGAGGAAATGTTGTACATGTGTTGTAATCTTTAAGGGATGGATTCCTCAATGTTAGGTGTTAAGCCATTATGTGATCCTGTTTACCAATGTACACATATACATTTCGTGCATATCCATGAATTGGGTAGATTCGTAATGATTAAGAAAAGGATAGTTCTCCTATGCATCATTACCTATTTCTATGCATGTAAAGTATATGATTAATAAAGTTATGAACATGTGTGATTAGAGGTGTTATGTGAAGGTATATCTCACATGGAATGCGCACACACATGATGTATGATTCTATGAATATGTGAAAGGACATTCTCACATGAAGTAGGGTCTATGATGAAAGCCCATTCTCATCTTAGATACTTTTGCGATATATAATGTATGAGGGAGTAAGTCCCTAAGCCTTCTTTATGAATTAATACACTAAAGGCTTAAATATATTTATGATTGGAGTTAAAGACTAGCACCTAGTGAGCATGACAAATGAAAGTGGGGGCTTCACATTAGTAAGTCCGGCTTCCCACAAAAGAAATTTCACGTGTTCGGGTTCCCAACATAGATGTTGTCTCATGAGATGGAAACCTCCACGCTAGTAAGTCAAGGTTTCTAGAAGAAATCTACATGTTCCATAACTGTGTGCCCTCATACGTTATAGCTTTTGGTTTCGACTTATATAGCTATGTACGATTCCTTACACCATTGGAAAGTGTTAACCCTCTCTTTTATATTTTTAAGGGGTCGTGTCCCTATTCTACTCTATTAAGTTGTGATTTAAGATGAAAAAGAGACTGAGTCTACTAATTTACTTGTGATATTTATATATATATATATATATATATATATATATATATATATATATATATATATATATATATATATATATATATATGAAGAAATGATTCTGACATATGATGTGCTATTAAAATTTTCAAATTTTCCACTATTTTTACGATTATGCAATAAAAGATGTCTAAGGGATTGTATAAGACATCCAAGAACTCGACTATGCCATTTGACGATTTGAGAATACCATAACTTCTAGTGTTTGGAGTTAAAATTGAAAGGGAAGGTTCCTAACATTAAGAATAACGTATTTAGGGTGAAAATATCCGGTTACAACTCCCCAAGGACCCACCTAAGGGTCGTTCAAGAGGGACCCAACTTAGGAGAAAAACTGCCACATCCATTCTCCACCAACGAGGGGCACCAATGGACCGTAGGTACATGGACACCCAGTTTGTGAGGAGCGTTAGTTTGAAACATAGTTTATTTAGATAAGATCCCAATTTATTCCTCTCTGACCAAGACTAGTGACCTTCAGGATGGATCATTGTCCAACCAACGGTCCGTCGATGGCCAACCACCGATGGGCCTGCAAGTTTCTCAAACTTACTATAAAGTGCAGGGGTGAATTGGGAATTCACCCAACGTCAAAATAAATATATGGTCGGTTGTTTTAGGTACTTTTAGGAATTATATGAGTATTTAGACAATAAAAAGTCCCACTTAGACTCTATACTCCAAATCAAAGCCTCTCTCTCACATTTGAACTCTCAAGAACACCATTAGAGAAGAAGAAGAATTAGTAGTAGAAGCTTAGGACCAGTTCTCCAAAGGATTGAAGAGAAGATTAAGACTTTCATATAAAATATGTGAAGATTATTCATTCATATAATCTTCCATCCATGAATCCCCCTAGTTTCCCTTCAATTGTGAATACAAAGAACGCTAATCTAAAGAGGGTTGTGATTGCATTGTGGGTAAGGCTTTATTGTGATCCCAATCCAGTGAGTAGCATTCAGTGATGTTTATATTATTATTTTATAGTTTTTTTGGAGTTTTCATGGTGAATTATGATAATTGAATTTGAAGGTGATCATGTTGATCTTAGGCATTGGAGTCTAGACGATGTTTTTGAATTGATTCTTCTTCAATTGATTTTCTTTCATGATTGACTCACCTAGATATGAATTGAACTAGGATTAATTTATCTAGGTTGGTCTTGACATATAAAGATGAAATTGAACCTATATGATCATGTATGACTATAATTGCCTTTTAAAGAGCTAATTAATAGATTAATCTGTAATTGAGTGTGAGCCATGAGGGACTGAATGTAGTAGTCGGTTGTAGGGCTTATGGACATTGGTGGCAAGTTCTTTGCGGGAAAAGTCATAATGCGGAAGATTGTGATTATGTTTCCTAGTATTGTAGAATGTGAGAAGAAACTTAATGCTAGAAGACTCTATAATCTACCTATGAATGAAGATAGAATAAATTGATGAATAATGAACCTTAGAATGGTTACGTTTTTTGAAGATGTAATATAATTGATTGAAATTGATAGAATTCACTTGATCAAAGAGAGATTCCAAAGGACATCCCTCCATGATAGAAGGTTAATAAAGGCTTTATGAGTAAATCTTGGATTATATTATTGAATCAAAGTGGATATGCTAAGTTAGTCGGATAGTCTAGCAAGGGTCAAGACTCTAAGTAGAAAGGAGAGCCACACCTAGTAGTTGTGATGACTATACCATTAGGTTTCATGAGGCAGGAGTCCTTCACATAGAATAGTCGAGGTATCCTCGTATAGATATACATATCCTATGAACTTAGGAATGTTTGAAAAGCATCTCGTAATGTTCATAAGAAATGAATGAATTTACATATGCCCAATGCGTATCTCATAGCTTTCATAATGTGTGAATGAACTTAAACATACCCAAGGAGTATCTCGTAGTGTTCATGATTATTAAGGGATTAATACATACTTTAAAGGTATGTAGGATCCATAGGATTCAGGAACATATACATGCTAAACAAAGTATCTCATATTGATCAAAAGATAAAGATTGGGGCTAGGCTCCAAAGTAAGAAGTAATAGAAAAGGATCCAAAATTAGTTACTTGCATGAATGGTATGTATTGGGCATCATAACTTCATTGAACAAGGTATAACTTGGGGTCATTAAAGAAGAATAGATTGAAGATAGGATTGTACTAGAGTTGCCTTTCCTAGTAAACTAGACAAATGAAGATAGAATCTTAATAAGTGAAGTTAATTAGTGATAAGCCTATGGAGGGTAAACATGTTAAGGATATCTTAAAGATAGGCTTACTATGGGGGGTAGTACGGTATACCTCATGAACATTGCACAATCATGTTTTGAGGAAATCATAAGAGTATAGGACTCTTTAGTATGATGTAAGGCCACAAGAAACTTAACAAAACAAGATAGGGTTACGTCAAGATATGCTAGTGTTTGAGGTATTATGGGATTCATCAAATGCATTGCACAGGTATTTTCTAAGTTGGCTTAGGGGCATAATTCTCACATGATATTATTAACTTTGTTCTTAGTTATGAAAGTGGATTATGATCAAGAATGACCAAAGAGATGTACTTAGCATTAATAGTAGTATGGGATGCTACTTTAGGCTTGCACTAGTATACTTCGATGTGGCTTCTGAGTAGTTCATCTGAGTAAAAACACAATGATTTAAGTATGAACTCTTATATGGTTTATGATGCTTTAATATGCCTACATTATTCATGTTATATATATTCCTTTATCTCTTAATATTATAGTCTCCATACTTAATACATGTCATACTAACGCATATTGCCTACATATTATCCTTGTAGGGTCTTGAGGATATTGATTGGATTTTGTGGGTAGATTTTGAAGTATTCCAGAAAAGAAGATTGGTGAGTCCTGATAGAATCCAAGGACATCACTACTATGTTGTCTTTTTTGCCTTTTCATGTTTTAGAATCTTATTGGCGGTGACCCAAGACTATTGTACACCTGATATTATAGATGGTTTATGATACATATGTTAGACATTTTATGAAATGGATTCCGCATTATGTTTTTAAAAGAAAATTTTTAATGTTGTGCTACTTTCTGTATATATACAATTAAATATGTCTAAGAGGTTCTTACAAGACCTTCAAGAGGTCAAGTATGTCGTGTTGTGACCTAGGAATGCCCTATATTCTAGGGTGTACATGCTGTCATGAAAAACATGGTATGAGAGAATAAGGTTATGAAATGATCTGGGATGTCTCAAAACTATGTCGGGTAGAGTTCCATTCATCGGTCTGAGTTGCGACACATCTATGAGTAGGAGGCTATAGGATGTTTAGGATAGTTTAACTTCCTTATTATTCAAGTCGTGACATAGACTTTGGCCTGAGTAAACCTTTTTCTAATGTTTGCCTAAGATTTTATAGGTTATGCATAACACTAATTCAAAGCTAGAAGGAAAGGAGATGGGAGTGGGGAGCAAGATCTTGTGCCTCCTCAAGATCAAGGGCATGTACCTCCCCAAGTGAAAGAGAAAGTTTCTCCTCAAATTCCTAATGACCCTCCAATAGGTAATGCTATGTTTGAGAAATTTACGTCTTCTATTACTTTATTGGCTCAAGAATTAACATCCCAAGATAATAGAGGAGAGGTGGCTTCGGCTAATCCTATTAGAGAAATGGGTGCTACAAGAGTATGGGGGTTCTTGAGAATGAATCCACCTGTAAGACCCCAAAAATGAGTTAGGGTGTCTAAATCCTCACTTGTGACAATAATCTTGTTAAATTTATATTATTTTTTTTAAAGTATGCTTCGGTTATTTGGAGTTAATTGGAAGTAAAACGTCAACGGACGACCAAGATGTTCAGTGACAAGTCACCTAATGGGATTTATGTGTTTTTATGTCCTTATAGGTGTGTCATGATCTTATGAGGTCCATATATGAGTAATAGTTATGTTTATAATCAGTGTATTGAGTAAAACATTAAGACGTTTGAAAGTTTGCCCTTGAGATATGCATGTGTGTGTCTTGATGGTGCCTAGCATGTTTGGACGTGTTGCGTGTATGTATTTTGGGTGAAACTAATGTTGATGGTTCTTCACTTTTTATTGTTCATATTTATATTGTAAACATCCGGGTACTACTTTCCAAGGTCACTACAAGAGTTTCTTAAAAATTACCCAAATGTTGTCGAGACATTGCCTTGGCATTTTCAATGGACAAGCCAAGTTGACACTCCGTAGACCAATTACGCCCCGATGGTTGTTGTATATCAAAAATTAGCTTGGTGAGCCTTGTATTTCAAATAAGGAGCTTCTGTCAACAACAACGAAGCAGCAGGATGCCCCGTCGTCTAGTCAACGCCCAGTCATTTGTACTCGCTGATGATTGTTTGCAACTGTATGCCTGCGACCGTTATATTCAGGGGTGAATGCTAAATTTACCCCACATTCTAACCTGAACCTAATGTGTTTATTTGTTTAGGTTTTTGTATATTTATGTGATCAAAAACGTGATCAACACATTCTCAATCCATTCATCACAAATTAGACTTTCCCTCCAAATATATTCTCTCTAGAACCTCAATTGAAGGTGAAGCTCAAGAATAGCTTGGAGCTTGGATTTATATGGGTTCTTCACCATGTTTTAGAGGTTTTATTATACATTAAGTTATGGTGAATCTTCATCACTATTTAATCTTCCATTTAGAGAGTTCATCTTAATGTTCTCAAAACATAATTCATGATCAAACTTCTTCTTCTTCAATCTAGCCATGGGTTCATTCTCTAGACATCTTAAATGGATTAATCATTATGAATTCATGATAATGTATTGTTTTTAATTTGAATTTAAATCCAATTGCATTGTGAGTCCATGTCCCTTCCCAAACTAGATTTAGCCTATGCTTGGGCATTGTGATCGTGACTTGTTATTGGTGGATTTTTTATTCTATTACGTTGAATTGCTTATGTCTACTATTTTTTAAGTATATTGATGGTTAATTGTTTATGAATTATCCATGTGTATCATCACATGAAGATTAGAATAAGACTAACTTATGTCTCTATGTGTTCACTGTAACATTGACCTTCTAATGTATGAATGTGGAATTCGATTATGTTAAGATAATTGTAGCTAATGCTTTTGGTTAATACCATGGTATAATTGAAGGCATGAATACTTTATGACCAAAGTAAATAAGGCTTGGTATGAATCAATCTAGGTTCTTCTAGTCTATTGATTGATAATGATATGCATATGATGTGATCTCAATGCTAGGGTAGATGAAGAATGTTTCCATTTGATAAATGATCTCTTTATATACTTCTCTACATGTATATTTTTATAATTTGTTATTACTGATCAAAGGAGAAAAAATTGGTGAGTTATTTACATTCATCTACTCTCTATTGAATTGGTGGTTTGGTGTGTATGTTGATATCATGAACTTGTAGGGAATTAAGTATGCTTTTGTCTATGCTAATGTACATTTAGCTACTTCTCTATACTTGAATTATAAATGAAATACTTGTATTGATAAATGATGATCTAAGGTTAATAAGAATTGCTCTACTCTTCTACTTCTCTACTTTCCTATACTAAAGTTCATAGAATTGGGTTGTATGGCATTGTTTGGTATGGTCTATTTATAGTAGTGGTGTTTATTTTATTGTCATTATATATAAGTTTTGGCTATGGCGTTTTAGTCAGATTAATGAATATATGAGTGAGTGGATATTATAATCAACTATGTGTAACTTGTGCCTAGTCTTATATTCTAGTTGTGAATATAGGTTATGCACCTAGTGTTATAATAAAGTAAATTGTTATGTTATGATCATCTGTAGGATCTTCCATTAATGATGTTTTTAGGATTTATGACCCCTTTCCATGTACCACCATGTTAATGTGTGAATAGATAAATTTAGGAGTCTTAAAGTAATGTGAAGTTAGCTTGCCTCCTATGCTAAATTGTGTTGTGTGATCTATGCTTGGTTGTGCATTATGGTCTTAAGAGGGTGGCTTCCTAAATGTGTTTGTTGGTAGCCATTATGTGCTCATGTTGACCAATGTACACACACTCACACATTATGCATGATTTCATTGTAGCAAAAATCATTGTATCTATTTAAAGGTAGTTCTCATATTCACTATATGCCTACTATTATGCATGTATGGTAAAATCTATATGAAGTATGATATGTATTCCCTTCACTAGGATGACTTGATAGGTGTACTAGTCTGGGCAAGGGTATGGACCTTGTCTATGCGTTTCACATGTGTATCTTGATAGGATAGTTCCTAGGTTTGGTTATCTATGTCTACAATTGAAAGTATGGACATGTTATGAATATGTCTAATATTCTATGGAGTTGAGTATGATATGATTAAGTATGAATGTGAATAGTGTCTAGGTGTGTTTATATGAAAGGATTGCTCATATAGTTATACCTATATACTGATGCATTGATATATGAACATGTGTCACATTTATGTGTTATGTAAAAGCTTTGCTCACATATAGGAATATACTGACACATGTATGAATATCTAGTTATTAGTGGGTCCTTGAAAGGTGTGCTCATGTGTAACCTACAACTAGATAGGTGCTTACATATGTTATGTGCATGTGAAAGGGCTTCTCACATGATTTAGGTTGATGAGCTCTCATGCATTACCAATAAGATAAGCATATGAGGAGTCAATATCCTAAGTCTAATTTTATAAGATAAATTTAATAAGGCTTTTGAATAAAGGGAACTTAGGTTAGCAGCGATGAACTTGAAGTGAGGGGTGTCCCTTCCTGTTGGAGGAAGGTATGTCACCGTAAGCCTCATGAGGTGGTTACCCTCATATCCTAAGGTCATAGAGTATGTTTTTATATGTACCTCCAAGTTTCATAACTATGCTAGCCACATAGGATTTAGAAAGTGAATTCACTAGTATGCTAGCATGTGTTAATGTTCTATCTTGTCTAGGTAAGAACACCTTCAATTGGTGTAAGGCTCAGAACACCAAATTCCATGTAGATCTCATGCTTTTAGTGTCAGTTAAGGCTATAGTTTCCTAAAGTAAAATGGACAATGGAAGTAAAGTAATTACCCAACTAGGATAACCTAAGGGTAGTTCCTTAGTGTAGCTTGAGGTATTTCGACTTCACTTATTTATTTCATAAGTGGATCTTGAGTGAAGTCCTAGTAAGGTGTTCTAATGCATGTGTCTATGTATATGTTTCTTATACATGACTTTGTATTGTTTATCTACTTGTTGTGATCAAATGCATGGTATAAGTCCTAGTGGATCGATGTGATGTCTTTTTTTCCTAATATGCACCATGTTGGTCTTAGTGTCTACAAGATGAAAGGTTTTTTTAAATGAATGAGTTTGTCTGTAACAACCTCAAAATGACTATGCTAAGAAATTCTTAAGCGTAGCTAGAATTCATGGTTTAGATTGCGTTCACACGTCTTGTTTCCTATAAAAATAGACCTCAGAACCTATGCACTAGCCAAGCCAACCAACTTGGTGAGTTAGCTGATTAGGCAATGTGAGAACTAACCATGTGGCACCCGAATTGAAGCAATTCACCAGGTGAGTTTTATCGGAATTAAAACAGGGTGATCTTAGTTTTGGAGGGTCTAGGGGTAAAATGGTCTTTTCCAATATATGGATAGTGTTGTGATTACCCTAAGTATTAAATTAATTAATTAATTTAAATAGGAGGGGCAATTCGGGTAGGGTAGGCTGAATTTGACCTTTTTTCGCAAGTTAAGCTTCACCCAGGTTCGAGCCTTGGTGAAAGCGACATTTAGGTGGATTAAATTGATGATTATAATCTGATTTTTTAGGGGCTTGGTAGTCATTTCGATTACCCTTTGAAAAAAAAATATTTTGAACAATTAAGAGAAGTCCTAATTTGACTAAGTCTCCACCGAATCTCCTAATCCTAAGATAACTCATTCTCACGTCTCTCTCTACTCTAATATTATTTACACGATCACTCTTCAGTCAAAAGAATGGAACAGAACAAAAAAAAACAAAGTTCATCAAGAACTTGAATGCTCAAACTCAAAAGCAAAATAAGCTTCAAAAAGAAAACCAAAAACCAAATTCTCTACGGATTGTGGTTGTGATTTCGGTGGTAATACGTCGTCTTAGTGGGGGATTTTTGCAGCACATAAGAACATTTTTGAACGACTTCAGGTATGGGTGTTCTTCCCTCTTGGTCCCTTTCCCAAGAGGTCCCTAAAGTTCAGACTATTCACAATCAAAAACTAAGGTTGTCCCCGTTGCATGCCCCTATCATTAGCTCCTTTGAAAGATTCAAGTACGCGTTGATATGACTTCTTGTAGATGATTTAAGGGCTGGTTGTGATTACGTGTTTGAATGTGTATTTGGAATTACGTTGAAATCAAAGAAGTTTTTTCGAAAATGAGTGATATGTTAACTTGTGGAGGTTCACGTTTGTACTATGATTTTTGTTTCGGCAGCTTACTGTTAAAAATTATAATTTTAAAAAAAAATGTAAAATGCATGAGGTCAGTGGGGATTGAACCCAAGACCTCACCATATACATGTAATAAAAAATTAAATATAAAATGAGGTGAGGGAGATTCGAAATGGGGTAAAGCTCAAGTGAAAAGTTAGGAGAACAATGAAAGAAAATTAAGTGAGGCGTGTGGGGTTAGAACCCACAACCTCTTTGATGGGTGAAGGAGAGAGGATTAAACTGTAATAAAGAAATAATAAAATGAGGTATGTGGGAATCGAACCCACAACCTCTTGGCCTAATGAGAAAGTAAGGAGAAATGCAATATAAAATAATGTGAGGCTATGGGGGTTCGATCCCACACCCTCTTAGCCTAAACAAAGGGATTAAGTAATGAAATAAAAAGGAAAGAATGTGGGCGTGGGGAGCCGATCATGGGTCCTACGGGCCAAAATGTTTAAGGCAAAAATCAAGAAAAGAAAAAAAAAGAATGTAGGTGTGGGGAATTTATATCTGGTTCCCTAGACAAGAGGTTTAGCTCAACGAAAATCATAAAGAAAATTTACTTAGTGTTATACAAGGGATTTGAGATAGTGTTCCCTTTATCAATCCATATTGACACATAAGACTTACGTGATTGAATAATTAATGAATGTTGCTTGTAGGAATCAAATTGAGACCTTGGCATACTTACAAGATGCATAAGTCTTGTACCACCTATTCTAAGACAATATGAATCTGTTGAATGAAATATAAAATGAAGCCTCATAGATTGTGTTTGTGGACTCATAAGTCCAGCATACGTTTATAAAGTAAGTGAACCTAAGATGTTATGTGATGAATTATTAGATCCCACAAGGATTAAGTAAGAGTGTGAAAGACACTAAAAGGCCAAGTGCATTGGCATAATATGATATGAACATTCACGTAATGGGAGTATAGAATGATGTATTGTCAAATCTCAAGCATACTCCAAAAGAAAGTGTTAAGAGTGAACTCATAGTTAATATGTAAAGAAAAGAGTGACTACATGACTATAGGCTAGTGCAAGTGAGACAAGCTGCATCTACGCCTAAAAATCAATGTCACTAAATGAAATTTCTAACAGAGTATATTTATACTAAGCGATGAATAAGAAAAAAAAGAGTGTCTACATGAGGATAGGCTAGTACAAGTGAGACAAGTTGTATCTATTTTTAAAATCAATGTCCCTAAATGTAAACTCCAAGAAAGCATATGTATGTTATAGGATAAAAAAATTACGAAAGGTCAGTAAAGATCAAATAAAAAGTTGTTAAGAAATAATAGGGTGGCACCATAATATGAGGCTAGTGCAACTGAGACATGTTTTATCTATGCCAATATAAGGTCACCAAAAGTACTCACCTAAGAGAGTGTTGAATAATAAGAGACACGTATCAATCACACTCTACATGTATGTAAGGACAGTTCACACTTAATACGAAATGATGAGATGAGAAATGATCTAATGATCTATTATGCCCTCATGCTAAAATCCAACTTCTATGATGTATGATATGAAGGTAATGGAACTTTCTACTGAGCACTGATAGGCTAGCTATGAGTTGTGATTCCTTATTTTGGGAAGGCAGAGGTTCGTATAATTATCATGAGATGAGATTGTCCGTCCAGACGGGTATGGGTATCCCTATATCTCCTAGTCTTTGAATTATGTTGCCAACATAGAAACTAGCAAGCGGTTTCCACCTAAGGAGCTATGTATGTTCTTGGTTTCACCTTATCCAGTGACTCCACCTCTTTTTCAGTGTGGGCAAGACACCGGATTTCATAATGCTCACATGATCTATGTCGGTTCAAGTTGAAGTTCCTCAAAGTATGAAAGATAATGAAATGAATGATACCAAAGTTGTTTGGACAAGATACTGCAGAGGTGAACAAGACACAAGTATTGACACTAGGTCATTCTTGGTCATTGCACAGTAAACCCTAAGAAAGTCTTAAACTACATCCTAGGTATAGCAGGTGTTTAAGCTATCCTAAGAATGAAATGAAATGAAGTACGTATAAATAAATGAAGCATAAGAATGAAATAAAATGATGTACGTATAAATGAATGAAGCAGATATTGTGTTTGCTAAAAAAGGCTTCCAAGTTGAGGTCCCATATGTTGAGCCCTCATTTTGGGAAGTCCTAATGTTAAGTCCATGATTCCAAGGTCTCTTGGCATATGAACGAATGAAACGAAATATGATATGTGCTATAAAAAATATGTTATGTGCTATATGCAATATGTTATATGTTGTATGCAATGATATGTATGATGAAGCATGTTACTATCATGGCATGACTTTCCTTATTCGATTTGGTAAGTCAACTGACTTGACTTTCCACAACTCATATCGTTAGGATAGAGCTCTTCTTAATCATGCATGTCCTTGGTGTGTGCTTTAATATATCCATAGTTAGTAGAAGTGTGTACTAATCCTATTCAACTCTTTACTTTTAGGTTGAGGCATAGGTGACGCTAGAGTTTACGAGCCGACGCTGAAGCTATTCGGACGTGGACCATTCGTCCCGACTTGGTAGGACCTCATGCTTTCGAGGGCGCTTGCTCGTTATATTCTGGCTTAGATATAGGATTGAGCTAGTGGAGTATGTTCCACTAGCGTTTCTTTCTCAATTATTTTCAAACATTGTATTGGTGCCATTCTGGCAACTTTATATTTTATGATATGACTATTTAATTCAGTTGATTATCTTGGTATTAGATAGATTTTATGAACTGATGTAGAAAAATCTTATATGAGTATAATGTATCCTACTATGAATTCTATGTGTACTTCAAGTAACTAAAAGTTTCAAATTTTCTGCTAAAATTAACCTGATGATGTAACATAACGTATGTAGGCTTGTTTGCGACCTCTCAGAGGTCAGTGACGCCGGTTTCGGCTAGGGTCTAGACTCTGGTCGTGAAAAAGTTGGAATCAGAGCGTTAGGTTAAATTCTGAGGGTAATAAGTTCACATCTATCACAATGAGTACTTTCTACGTCATGGTACTGCACCACTATTGTGAATTACAGACTGCATGAAGCGTAGGTAAATTCCCTTCTTCTAATCTTATTATGCCTTCTCTATTGACTGATTTCTTGGTGTTTTGAGCGTATCAAACATCAATTTTTATATTTTTTTCACAAAATGAACAAAGGAAGGAACGCTGGTCAGAGGAGAGGAGAAGAAGCTGCTGGGGACAACCAAGTTATACCTCAGGCTCCAGCTGCAGCAGTGGCCATGCCAGTTAATCTAGTTGGGTTGGCTGATGCTGAGGTGTGGACAACTTTGGCACAGATGGCTTAAGACATCACTTTACAAGCTCAGGCTATGACAGTCCAGGCGGAGCAACGAGGTGTTCCCAAATAGAACCCACCTACCAGCACTATATCTGGCAGGTTAAGTGACTTCACGAGGATAAATCCTATCGTTTACACTTGATATAAGACAACGGAGGATCCCCAAGAGTTTGTGGATGAGATCCACAAGATACTATGTTCTATGGGTCTGACTGTGGTGGAGAAGGTGGAGCTGCCATTCTTCTAGCTAAATGATGTCGCTCAGTCCTAGTATAAGATGTGGCAGGATAGCAGGGCCTTAGAAGGAGGTCCTATTACTTGGGATCTTTTCAAGATGGATTTTATAGAATGGTTCTTTCCTAGGGAAATGAAGAAGGCTAAGGTTGTGGTATTCATCAACCTTATGCAGGGCTCAATGTCAGTCAGGGATTACTCCATGAAGTTTGTAATACTTTCCAGGTATGCTACCTCTCTTGTCTCTAACAGCAAAGACGAGATGAGTAGATTGTTGACAGGGATTGCTTAGGATCTCGAGGAGAAGCGTAGGGAAGCTATGCTGCATGACATCATGGACCTTTCTAGTGTCATGTTCCATGTCCAGCAAGTGGAGGAAAGCCAGAAGAGGAAGCACACTAGGGCAAGGAACAGGTCAAGGCAAGCTGAGAAGAATTTTTTTAGGAAGATTAGTAGTGAAATCAGGAATAAGCCCAGGTTTAAGGGACTCTCCCACCTAGGGGAATCAAGTACATCCAAGGGTCACTATTATAGGGATTACAAGCCCATTGTTAAGAGAAACAATGAAGTACATACACCTAAGGAGAGGCCACCTTGTAGGAAGTGTGGAAAACTACACAAAGGAAAGTGTATAATGGGCTCTAACGCTTGTTACAGTTGTGGAATATGGGGTCATATTATGAAAGATTGTCTGTATATGAAAGGTCGAGAAAAAGGGAGGGATAAAGTTCAGCAAAATGGTCCTAGTGAAAAGGCTCCAAGAAGGCAACGATTCTCGCACTCAAGTCTAGGGGTGTAGGGGATGACACCTTTGGTGATGTCTCGGATGCGTAGACTAATATATTTTTTCATGTGTATGGTTTTATGCACTAGCATGAAATTAATATGTTGGATTCATCATGTTGGTTGCTGATTTATGTGACTTGTGTGTTTATTTATGTTGTATGCTTTGATGAGACTAGTTTAGGCAAGAGTTCCTTAGTCTATTAGTGCGAAGCGGCTAGTAGGTTTCAAGCATGTTCACCAACCTGCTAATATGTGAATTAGATATTCACCAATAATAAGCATTGAATTGCTTAGGAATGTATATGTCCTATAGATGAATGGCATTGTTCTAGATAATTAGAAGTTTCATTTGGGGACGAATGTTCCTAAGGGGGGGATAGTGTAATAACCTGAAAATGACTATGCTAAGTAATGCTTAAAGGTACCTAGAAAGCATGGATTAGACTAGGTTCACACGACTTATTCCTCGTAGAAACAGACCTCAGAAACTATGCACTAGCCAAGCCAACAAACTTGGTAAGTTAGTTGAGTTAGTCAAGGTAAGAACAAACCATGTAAGGCACCCAAATTAAGAGATTCACCCAGATGAGTTTTACCGGACTTAAAAAGGGGTAATCTTAGGTTTGGAGGTTCTAGGTGTAAAATGGTCTTTTCCAAACTAGGGTTAGTAATTAAATTACCCTGAGTATTTAATTAATTAATTTAAAGAGGAGGGGCAATTCGGGTAGGGTTGGCCAAAATTGACCCTTTTACACAAGTTAAGCTTCACCTAGGTTCGAGTCTTGGTGAAAGAGACATTTAGGTGGATTAAATTGATGATTATAATCTTATTCTATAGGGGATTTGTGGTCGTTGTACCTACCCTTTGAAAAAAATTAGATTTTTAAACAATTAAGAGAAGTTCTAATTTGACTAAGTCTTCAACTAATCTCCTAATCCTAACCTAACTAATTTTCACGTCTCTCTCTAGTCTCCGCTTATTTACACGATAACTCATCTCTAAAAATAAAAGAACTAAACAAAAACAATATAAGGTTCATCAAGAACTTGAACGCTCAAACTCAAAACCAAAATAATCTTCATATGAAAGGCAAAAACACAGTTCAATATGGATTGTGCTTGTGATTTTGGTGGTGAGACGTCGGCCTAGTGGGAGATTTTTGCAGAAATAAGAACATATTTGAACGACTTTAGGTATGGTTTTTCTTCCTTCTTGGTCCCTTTCCCAATAGACCTCTAAGGTTTAGACTATTCACAATCAAAAACTAAGGTTGTTCCCGTTGCATGCCCCTGTCATTAGATCATTTGAAAGATTCAAGTATGCGTTTGTATGACTTCTGGTAAATGATTTTATGGCTGGTTTTGAATACTCTTTGAATGTGTATTCAAAATTATGTAGAAATGAAAGAAGTGTTTCCGAAAATGTGTGATATGTTAACATGTGGGTGCACGTGTGTACTATGATTTTTGTTTCAGCAACTTATTGTTAAAAAATTTAGTTTTAAAAAACTTTTTAAAATGCATGCTCACCATATACAAATAAAAAAAATTAATAATAAAATGAGGTGAGGGGGATTCAAAATGGGATAAAGCTCAAGTGAAAAGTTAGGAGAAAAATGAAATAAAATGAAGTAAGGCGTGTGGGGTTCGAACCCACCAACCTCTTGGATGGGTGAAGGAGAGAGGAGAAATATGTAATAAAGAAATAATAAAATGAGGTAAGTGGGAATCGAACCCAGAACATCTTGACCAAATGAGAAAGTATGACTAAATGCAATTAAAAATAAGGTGAGGATGTGGGGGTTCGATCCCACACCCTCTTAGCCTAAACGAAGGGATTAAGTAAAGAAAGAAATAGAAAACAATGTGGGTGTGGAGATTTGATCTAGGGTCCCCTAGGCTGAAATGTTTAAGGAAAAAGTCAAGAAAAGAAAGAAATAAAGTGTATGTGTGGGGAATTTATCTCGGTTTCCCTAACAAAGAAGTTTATTTCAACGAAAATCATAAAGAAAATTTATTAAGTGTTATATAAGGGATTTGAGATAGGGTTCCCTTGCACAATTTCATATTCACACATAAGTCTTACATGATTAAATAATTAATGAATGTTGCCTATAGGAATCAAATTGAGACCTTGGAATACTTACAAGATGCATAAGTCTTGTACCACATATTCTAAGGCAATATGAATCTTTTGTATGAACTATGAATGAAGCCTCATGGATTGTTTGTGTTGATTCATAAGTCCAGCATATATTAATACAGTAAGTGAACCTAAGATGTTATGTGATGAATGATAAGACCCCAGAAGGGTTAAGTAAGAGTGTGTAACACACTTAAAGTCCAAGTGCATTGGCATAATATTAAATGAGCATTCACGTAATGAGAGTGTAGAATGATGTATTGTCAAATCTCAAGCATACTCTAAAAGAAAGTGTTAAGAATGAATTCATAGTTAATATGTAAATAAATGGGTGACTACATAACTATAGGATAGTGCCAGTGAGACAAGTTGCATCTACGCATTAATGTAACTAAATGAAATTTCTAAGAGAGTGTATTTATACTAAATGATGAATAACCAAAGAAAGAGTGGCTACATGAGGATAGGCTAGTACAAGTGAGACAAGTTGTATTTACGCCTAGAATCAATGTCCCTTAATGTAAACTACAAGAAAGCATATGTATGTTATACTATGAACAAATAACGAAAGGTGAGTAAAGATGAATTGAAAAGATGTTAAGAAAGAACACGGTGGCCCCACAGTATGAGGCTTTTTGAAGTGAGACAAGTTGTACCTACGCTTATATTAGGTCACCGAAGGTACTTACCTAAGAGAGTGTTGAATATTAAGATGATAAGTTGTACCTACGCCTCTATTAGGAAAGTTCACACTTAATACGAAATGATTAGATGAGAAATCATCTAATGAGCTATGATGCCCTCATGATAATAGACAACTGCTATGATGTAAGAGATGAAGGTAGCAGAACTTTATACTAAGCACTGATACGCTACGTATGAGTTGTGATTCCTTCTTTCAGGAAGGAAGAGGTTTGTGTAATTCTCATGAGTTGAGACTGTCTGTCCAGACAGGTGTGGGACTCACTAAATCTCCTAGTCTTTAAACTATGCCGCCAACATCGGAACTAGCCAGTGGTTTCCACCTAAGCGACCTAGGTATGTTCTTGCTTTTACCTTGGCCAGTTACTTTATCTCTTTTCATTGTGGGGAAGACATCAGATTTCATGATGCTCAGATGATCTATGTCGGTAAAAGTTGAAGTTCCTCAAAGTATGAAAGATAATGAAATGAATTATACCAAAGGTGCTATGATAGGATAATCAAGAGGTCAACTAGACTAAAGTAATAACACTAGGTCATTCTTTTTCGTTGCACAGTAAACCCGATGAAAGTCTTAAACTACACCATAGGTATAGATGGTGCTTACACTAGCCTATGAATGAAATGAAATGAAGTACTTATAAATAAATGAAGAAGACGTTGTGTTTGCGAAAGAAGGCTCCCTAGTTGAGGTCCCATATGTTGAGCCCTCATTTTGGGAAGTCCTAATGTTAAGTCCATGATCATAAGGTCTCATGGCATATGAATGAATGAAATTAAGTATGATATGTCTGATATGCAATATGTTATGTGCTATATGCAATATTTTATGTGTTGTGTGTAATATGATACGTATGATGATGCATGTTACTCTCATGGCATGACTTTCGTAATTCGATTTGGTAAGTCCACTGACATGACTTTCATAACTCGTATCATTAAGAGAGAGCTCTGCTTAATAATGTATGTCCTTGGTCTGCACATTCATGTACCCATACTTAGTACAAGGGTTTACTAATCTCATACAACTATTTACTTTTAGGTGCAGGCACAGGTGGACACTAGAATTTTTCAGACGATGTTGAAGCTACCCGGACGTGGAGCATTCATCCGGACATGGTAGGCCATCATGCTTTCGAGTATCATTTCTCATTGTATTCTAGCATAGTTGTAGGCTTGAGCTACTGGATTATGTTCCACTAGAAGTTCTTTCTCTATTATTTTTACATATTGTATTGGTGCCATTCTGGTTACTTTATATTTTATGATATGACTATTTAATTCAGTTGAGTATCTTAGTATTAGGTGGTTGTTGTGAAAGATTATGAACTAATGTAGCAAAATTTTATATGTGTATAACGTATACCTACAATGAAGTCAATGTATACTTCAAGTAACTAAAATTTTCAAATTTTCCGCAAGAATTAACCTAGATGATGTAACGATGATGTATGAAGGCTTGTTTACGACTTCTGAGAGGTCAACAACGCTGGTTTCGACTAGTGTTTAGACTCCGGTCGTGAAAATGTCTTCACTTACTTGTTGATGTATGAAATAAAGTGTTAAGGCTTGTGGTCTCATGATAGGTTTACTAAGTATGTGTGAGGTTATGGGGCTTTACATATACATTGCACTATTAGACTTAGAGTAGGATATGAGTACGGTCTTATAATGTAATTATGTGAAGTGAAGTGAATATATGTGCAAGTGTATGTAGCTTACTGTAAATCAATTAGAGTCTTGACTCAAATGTGTGTTTGATGTATTATGCTACTATGATGGTATGTGTTAGTTTATTTAGATTACATGTATGACTTCCTTGTGTCCTTAAAGTGATGCATTGAACCAAGTATCACTAGAGGGTTACTTGGTGGGATAAGGAATTGGAAAGAAAAAAGGTTCACTGTAAAAGTGACAAGTTCACTGTAAAGTGTAAATAGCTCACACTAAAGCGACCCCAAATGTGGCTTAAATTCTATGTATGATTTTATATGATGTTTTTGCTTGTAATATGTCTATATGAATAATGTGAATGATATAAATTTTATTATATAAAGCTTTATGAAGATTTCACAAAAAGACATGAAGTAATTTCAAGAAAAATGTCCCTTTTTAATGCATGGTTGTCATACATGGTGCATTCTTCTACTAACTCCATTATTCTCTACTTTTTACAAAAATTGCAGGTTATAGATGATTAAAGAATGTCTCTATGATTGAGGAGCTTGATATGTGACTCCCAAGCTCAAGGGAAGGGGTCCGTAAGTTCCATGGATTACCTACTTATGGTTTATTGTAAAGTTCTTTAATATTGTACTTATGTATTATCTTGTAAGGGTCATGTACCTAAAGTACTCTTATGATGTTGATAATAGGATTGCAAAAGAGACTACAAGCTTTAACTATGTTAGATGATATTACATATATATATATATATATATATATATATATATATATATGTATATATATATATAAAGTAATGTTTTAGCATATGATGTTCTAAGAATGTTATAAATTTTCCGCTAAATTTACCTATGAGAATGCGATAAATGATAAAAATGGGCTTGTATAAGACCTCCGAGAGGTGAAGTACGCCATGTACCTCTTATGGGGTGCTTTCTGGATGGGACAAACATCGTATCAGAGAATTAGGTTAATGAAAGTGGTTTTAGGTTTCAAAAGTCTCATATTGTCACATCTAGTAGAATCTTGATCATCGGTGTGAGTCGCGACACATTTTTTAGCGAGAGGCTATTGGACGATAGAGTTTCCTTTCTTCATCAATCTCATGTCGTTCCATAGATCTTAACTCTATAGGATCTCTCTCTATATTTTCATGTCCAGTAGTCTTTTTGATATGTGATTGCTTGAATGAGATGGTATCTATATGCTTGAGGGATAAAAGGTGAGCTTAGATGCTTATATTGGTTTTATGATTTCATGACTATGTGTGAAGGAGAATTTTGGTATGCTTTGATGATATTTTGTCCTTGTGGCTATACATACATGAAAATTATGTGAAATTGCATTTTATCTTGACCATTATGTGTCATGATATAGTTAAAGCATGTTAGAAGTTGTTATGGTTAAAATGAGTTTCTTTTTGGAATGGTATGCTACTATATGGTTTTACATAATTGTAGCCTACTACTATGATTTGAGTCTGAAATTCTTAGTGACTACTTATGGAAGCAGGTTGCCTTAGTATTTGTATAATGGTTCAAATGCTACCTTTGTTTATATGTGTGAACCTTCATGATTAATTCGTATGGATTGGAGTACTTTGTATATACTTGATCCTAGGTGTGAAGGTAGTATGTTTATCTTTGTAGGGTGATGATGTGGGTTTAATTGACCTTGAAGTTACCTTACTATAAATATTAAAATAAAATAAAGTTTCCTTATGAGAAAGTCTCCTTGTTGTTTTCCCCTATTGTTCTACAACCTTTGTGTCTATGGTATTGTTAAGACATTATATTGTTTAATAGTATGGCCTTACTTGAAAGTTGGGGGATAATTTGCATAGATGCTAAAGTGTTAAATGCCTTGGTTGACTTACTATAATTCTTTCTAAAGTAGGTAAGCACTTTTAAGTGATGAAAAATGAAGGTTATTGAGTTATGATCCTCTTGAGGTTGGTTTAAGTTGCTTTTAAATGGGTTTACCCTAAGTGGGGGGATGGTAATGTAGGTTGTAAGGTTGTAGATAATACCATCTTATCCTTCTATTCTTACTTGAACTTGAATCTGATAATGTTTAGTCAGCTTGTTCATGATAGGAGCTTTGCATAAAGTATGAATTGCATGACATTCATATGTGTGCTATATCTTTATTGACACTATCTTAATGGTATCTTGAAGATCCAAAATTACTTTAAAATTATTTTTTATTAAATTCATGGTTTTCTATAGTTGATTTTGCATCTTGATATGCTAGTTGTGCATTTATCTTCATGAGATAAGGTAAGAAGCATTCTTGAAGTCACTCTTAATGCCTAATATTAAGCCTTATAATGAAGAGTTGAGCTCCTTTAAAATGAAAAATGATGAGTCTCATAAAAATATATGATTTTTATGACTTGGAAAGCATGATTGTAGGCTCACTTTTAAAAATTGAAGGCATGTCTAACTATAGTCCTTATGTGTGCTGATAAATTGTAAGACTTTCCGTAAATGATGCATGTTTATAAAATCTAATGCTATACTAGACATTAAAATTATGTTCAATGACTTCCTATTGTTATGATGTGTGTGGTTTGAATTACTATTTTTTCTTCATTAGGAAAAAAAATTATGAGCATGCTTTGTCTCATAGTTGAGAAATTCTCATTTTACAGTAAAGTTGGCTTTTGTGCCTTGCTTGGGTGTGAAATCATGAGACAAATAAGTGTGACGAGAGGAAGTACAATCCTTCATGGATACAACTAAGCCTCATACGGTTGAGTATGACCCTCATGGCACTATAACTAACTAATAAACATCCATTGTCAACCTATCTTACTCAAGTCTATGTGCATTGAAGTATGAGTACCTAATTGTTTCTTGAGTGTTGTTGATACTGCCTAAGTGTGACTTAAATATGGTTGTAAAATGAGATATTAATAAAAAAAAATGAAGTGTAATGATCATGTTATTATTAGGAGAAGGATGATCCTCCTATGAACATGATAAGAGCATATGTGTTGGGTGCATTAAAGAGTAAGTGAATTAAGGTTTTTTATTGCTTGTGTGCATTGAGTTTTAAATGGTTTGAAGTTGTATTCCTTGTAATTTTGGTGAATTATCTTCTCTATGATGATGTTATGACTGTTGTGATCTGCTCAATGATTCATTGAAGTCCTTGTTGTTATTAAAGTGTTCTAAATGACATTCGAGGACGAATGGTCCAAAGCGGGGGATATTGTAAGACCCCAAAATGAGTTAGGGTCTTTAGAGACTCACTTTTACCTATTAGATTTATAAAATTTTAATTAACTATTTAAAAGTATGCATGGGTTATGTGGAGTCATTTGGAATTAAAACATCAAGGGACGACCAAGACTTTCAACGACTAGTAAACTAAAGGGCCTTATGTCTTTTTATGTGCTTATGTGTTTTTCATGAGCTTATGAGGTACATATATGATTAATAATGATTTTTTTAAGCAGTTTATGGAGTTTTATGAAGTTGAGAGGTCAAACGTCTAATACATTCAAAAGTTAGCCCTTGACACATGCATGTGTGTGTCTTAATGGTGCCTAGCATGTTTGGACGTGTTGCATATAACTGTTTTAGGTGAAAATAATGTGTACGTTCCTTAAATTTTAAATATTCATATTTACATTGGAAAATTTTGCGGGTACAACATTCGAAGGTCTCCGCAAGAGGCCCTCAAGAAGGATCCAAAGTTTGCCGAGACACGCTTTGGCACTATCAATTGACGAACCATGTTGATGCCTCATTTCCCAATCGACGCACCATCGATTTAAGGGGTATATCAATATTTGTATTGGTGAGACTTGTGTTTCAAATAAGGGGCAGCATTCACCAACGACGAAGCAGCAGGTAGGCCCGTTGTCCAATCGGCGCCAAGTCATTTGTTCTTGTCGACAGTTGCCTACATCTACATGCTTGCGAATCTTTTATTTAAGGGGTGAATGATAAATTAAACCCACATGCTTAAATGACCCTATTTGGTTTATTTGGATATTTTTGGGTGTACTTAAGTGATCAAAAACGTGATCAACCCATTCTCAATCCATTATTAACAAATTTGACTTTCCCTCCAAAATATTCCCCCTAGAACCTCCATTGAAGGTGAAGCTTAAGCACTGGTTGGAGCTTCTATTTCTATGGGTTATTAATCAAGTTTTAGGGGTTTTATTATAAATAAAGTTATGGTGATCCTTCATCTCTAGTTAATCTTGAATCTAGAAAGTTCTTCCAAAGTTTTCAAAAGAGCTTTCATGATCAAACTTCTTCTTCTTCAATCTAGACATTTGTTCTTTCTCAAAACGTTTTAAAAGGCTTAATCATGATGAATTTATCATAATATATGGGTTTTAATAGTAATTTCAATCCAATTGCATTGTGAACCCATGTCTCTTCCAAACTCGATTTAGCTTATCATGGACATTGTGATCGTGGCTTGTTATTGGTGGATTTGTGATTATATTACATTGTATTGCTTATGTCTACTATTTTTTATGCATATTGATGGTGAATTTTTGATGAATTATCCATGTGGATCAATATATGAAGATTTGAATAAGACTAACCTATGTCGCTATGTGTTAACTATAACATTGACCTTATAATGTTTGAATAAAGAATTCCATTATGTTATGATGATTGTAGAAACTGCCTTAGATTAATATCATGGTTGAATTGTGGGTATGAATCTTGTATGACCAAAGTAAAGAAGGCTTGTTATTAATCGATCTAGGTTCTTCTAGTCTATTGATTGATAATAATATGTATATGATGTGATCTCAATGCTAGGGTAGATGAATAATGTTTCCGTGCGAGTAATGATCTCGTTAGCTACTTCCCTATATGTATGTTGTTGATACATTATTATTAATTCTCAAATCAAGGAAAATTGATGAGTGACCTACATTCCTCTACTATCTATTGAATTTGTGGTTTTGTGGGTATGTTGATATCATAATCTTGTAAGGAAATAAGTATGATTTTGTTTATGTTAATGCACATTTATCTAATTCCCTATACTATAATTGTGGAAGAAATACTTTTATTGATCAATGATGATCTAAGGTTTAAAGATTGGTGAGAATTGCTCTACTCTTCTACATCTCTACTCCTCTACAGAATTGTAGATAGAATAGGCCTTGTATGGCATTGTGTGGTATGATCCACTTATGGTGGCGGTGTTTATTTTATTGGAATTATATATATGTTTTGAATATACCCTTGAAAACAACTTGATGAATATATGAGTGTATGGTTATGATGATCATACTATGTGTAACTTGTCCTTAGTCTTCTATTCTAGTTGAGAATTTAGGTTATGTATCTAGTGTTATAAGAATGTAGATGGTTATGTTAAGATCATGTGTAGGTGCTTCAATTAGTTAAGTGTTAAGGATTGATGACCCCTTCCCATGTACCCCTATGTGAACGTGTGAATAGCTAACGTTAAGAGTCCTAAGTAATGTGAAGTTAGCTTGCCTCCTATGCTAAATTGTGTTGTGTGGTCTCTGCTAGGTTGTGCATTTTGATCTTAAGAGGGTGGCTGCCACAATGTGTTGTTTGATAGTAATCATTTAATCATGTTGACCAATATGAACACACACTGACACATTATCCAAGTTTAGAATGTAGCAAAGGGTCATGGTATCTAAATAAAGGTAGTTCTCATATTCACTAAATGTTTACTATTATGCATGTAAGGTAAATGTATATGAAGAACGATCTTTATTAACTTAACTAGGATAACTTCATATGTGTACTAGTTTTCTAAAGGTTACGGGACCTTGTCTATGCATTGCACTTTTGTACCTTGATAGGATAGTTTCAAGGTTTGGTTATCTATGTCTATAAAAATGAAAATATGGAGATGTTATGAATATGTTTTATATGCTATGATGTTAAATATAAGATATGATGAAGTATAAATGTTCATAGTGTTTATATAATATATGAACATGTGTGACATTTATGTGTTATGTGAAAGGTTTGCTCAAATATAAATACATACACGGAAATATATGAAGATATAGTTATTAGAGGGTCCTTGAAAGGGGTGCTCATGTGTAGCCTACAACTAGATAGGTGCTTACATATTATATGTCCATGTGAAAGGGATTATCACATGATTTAGGTTGATTAACTCTCATATATGACCTATGAGCTTAGCATATGAAGAATCAATCTCGTAAGTCTATTTTAATAATTAAATTTAATACGCTTTTCAATAAATGGAACTTAGCTTTGCACGGAGTCAAGTTGAATTGAGGGGTTTCCCTTCCCATTGGAGGAAGGGAGAAGAATGTTTCCATATATACCTCCAAGTTCCCTAACTATGCTAGCCACATAGGATCTAGAAAGTTAATTCACTAGTAAGCTAGCATGTGTTAATGTTCTACCTTTACTAGGTAAGTACACCTTCTATTGGTGTAAGGCTCTAGAACACCAAATTCCAAGTAGCACCCATGGTCTTAGTGACGGTTATGGCTATATTTTCCCTAATGTAAAATGGAAAATATAAGTAAAGTAAGGACCCTAACAAGGATAACCTAACGGTAGTTTCTTAGTGTAGGTGGAGGTATGGAACTTCACCTATGCATTGGACAAGTGGCTCTTGATGGAAGTCCTAGAGAGGTTTTCTAATGCACGTGTATATGTATATGTTCCTTATGCATGACTTCGTATTGTTTATATACTTGTTGCGATGAAATGCATGGTATGAGTCCAAATGGATCTATGTGATGTGGACTTGTTTTTACATGCACTATGTTGGTCTTAATGACTACAGGATGAAATGTTTAATGACATGAATGAAGTTGTCTTCACTTACTTGCTGATGTATGAAATAGTGTGTTAAGGCTTGTGGTCTCATGATAGGTTTACTAAGTTTGTGTGAGGTTTTGGGAATTCACATATACATTGAACTAGTAGACATAGAGTAAGATTGTGAGTAAGGTCTTATAATGCATTTATGCGAAGTGAAGTGAATAGATGTGCAAGTTGATGTAGCTTACCGTAAAGACATTTAGAGTCTTGACTTAAATGTGTCTTTGATGTATAATCCGTCTATGATGGTATGTGTTGACTTATGTATATTACATGTATGACTTCTGTGTGGCCTCAAGGTGATGCATTGCACCAAGTATCACTAGAGTGTTACTTGGTGGGTTAAGGAATTAGGAAGAAAAAGGATTTACAGTTAAAGTAACAAGTTCACTTTAAAGTTTAAATAGCTTACTATAAAGTGACCCCAAAAGTGGCTTAAACTCTATGTATGATTTTATATGACGTTTGGCCTTTGAATATGTCTATATGAATTATGTGAATGATATAAATGCTATTGTATAAATTTTTTATGAAGATTTCACAAAGAGGCATGAAGTATGATTTCAACAAAAATGTCCCTCTTAATTTCATGTTTCTGAATGGTTGTCATGCTTAGTGCATTTTTGAACTAACTCCATTATTCTCTAATTTTTACACAAAGTGTAGGTTATGGATGCTTAAAGTATGTCTCTATGATACAGTGGCTTGATATATAATTCCCATACTCAAGGAAAGGGGTCCGTAAGTTCCAAAGATTCCCTACTTATAGTTTACTATAAAGTTCATTAATATTGTACTTATGTATTATGTTGTATGAAGTACTCTCATGACGTTGAGTCTAGGATGGCAAAAGAGACTAGAGTCTTTATCTATGTATGATGATATTTTATATATATATGAAGTAATGTCCTAACATATGATGTGCTAATAATGTTTTAAGTTTTCCACTAAATTTACCTGTGACAATGCGATGAACGATAATTAATGTATTGTATAAGTCCTCTGGAGGTAAAGTGTGCTATGTTACTTCTAAGGGGTGCACCAGGATGTGATACCATCGGACTTCTTTGGCTCCAAAGTTGGTCAAGATCTGAATGGTTTTATTGATGAGGTGTATATGGTTCTTGCAATCATGGGAGTATCTTCCATTGAAAAGGAATAGTTATATTCCTATCAATTGAAAGATGTTGCCCAAATTTGGTATGAAAAATGGAAAGATAGTAGCTAATAGTGGTGGGCTCTATAGAGTGGGAGACTTTTATGTTGGCTTTCCTTGATAGGTTATTTCCTAAGGAATTGAGGGAAGCTAAGTTGGAGAATTTCATAAGCCTAAAGTAAGGGAATTTGAGTGCTAATGAGTATGCCTTGAAGTTCACTCTTTTGTAGAAGTATGCTCCAAGTTTGGGGGAAAATCCTAGAGACTTGATGAATAGTCTATTGACGGGAGTGTCCGGCCTAGTAGAAGAAGAGTGTCGTATGGAAATGCTTGTCGATGATATGGATATTTCCTGAGTCATGGTGTTAGCTAAACAAATAAAAGAGTCAAAACTAAGGAAGGAGAGGGCTAGAGAGAAGAAGAGGTCTAGGTTTGAAGGTGATATGTGTTTCGATGCTAAGCCTAAGGGACAAGATAGGCCTAGAACTAAACAAAGGTATTTCGGACAAGATTCTTTCAACACCTCTAAGGTATACAAGGATAAGGGTAGGGGTTCTTCCAAAGTTTCTTTCCCCAATTGTTGAAGGATTCACTACGGTAAGTTCCTAAACGGCACGGATGGTTGTTTTGGGTGTGGGAAGAATGGGCATAAAGTGAGAGATTGTCCGAATCTTAAGACTAATGGAAGAGAAGGTAAGAACAATATTGTAGAGGGTGATCCTATAGCCAAGGCTAGGTTCTTTTCTCTCAAATCCAAGGTTGATCGAGAGTGATCTCATTGTGGATGAGTAATTGATGTTAGAAAAGACATGTGTTGGTTGTTCCGAAGTGGGGATAAGGAGCCCTTTTCAGAAGTCATTATGTGATTATGTGTAGTTATGAATAGCTTGGAATTGATTTGTTTTCCTTGATTTGGGTATGTTTATTTAGGTTTATTGCATATACGATGGGAAACTATCTTAGAATTGGTCTTTTAAGAAGTGGTTAATAAGGTGTCATTCGAGGACGAATGTTTCCCAAGTGGAGGATATGGTGAGGACCCAAAAATGAATTAGGTCCAAATAGAGCCTAACATGTAGTGCCATTAGATTATGAGGTCCTAAAATGATCAGTGATGGTGTTTAGAGGCAGTATATATAGTTTGAGAGAGTTTGGAGGTTAAACGCCCAAGAAAGTGCAGTGAGGTTTCAAATATAGCCTTGAGACGTGCCAGCGTGCCACAGTATGTTTCATGAGGTTTTAGGTAGTGTTTGGAGCACAAATTGATAGGGAGGGTTCCTAATATATATATATATAGAAGTATATATGGTTAAAATGTCTGGGCATGAATCCCCAAGGACCCACCTAAGGGTCCTTGAAGAGTAACCTAACTTAGGAGAAAAGTGTCATATCCAGTCTCCGCCAACGAGGGGCACTAACGGACGGTAGGTCCATCGACGCTCTATTGGTGAGTGGAGTTTGTTAATACATAGTTTATTGATCTAAACACCCAAGTTATGCCTCTATGAAAAAGGCTACATACCTGTAGTACGGACTGTCATCAACCCAACAGTCCATCGATGGCCAACCGTCGACTTCTCGTACTAATACTGATTCTTTACAGGTACAATCTCTAATGGCACCAAAACATGATCGAGTTTACGCACGTTGGCGTTCAAAGTCTGTCGCCCCGTCTTCAAGCCTGGACATTGGCTCTGATGATGAGCGTGACACCGAGTAGGTGCCCCCAGTCACTTCCACTCCTTCACGATCTGCACGTGCTGCCAGAGCTACGCCCAAAAAGGTGGCGTCTGGCGTACTCACTGCCTCCCAGTCTGATGAGGAGCATACACTGACCGGCACACCTTCTTGGTCAGCTACTCATGAAGAAGGAGCGTCTGGCTCCTTAGGAGTTTTGTGGTTGGAGGAAGCCTCTAGGTCTGCTCAAGTCCCTGCACCCGCCACAGCTACACAGTCTACCTCCCCTGATGAGGTTGACAATTCTGAATCCACTCTCGGCTCACCGACTCATGCTCTCACCCCAGTTTTCGACCATCCCAACCGGTGGTGTGTCAACGGGCAGTATCAAGTTTATTTAGACGTAAATTTTCTAGATGATAAAGGAGTCATGACACGGACCCTTACATTGGAGAGGAAGGTCCTTACGTGAAATCTCCCTAATATAAAAGAGATCCACAATCTATTCACAAGACACCGACTGGAGTGGACAACATATTCTTTTGTCCGTTATAGTGAAGAGTTGGTCCGAGAGTTCTACGCCTCCTATGTGGCTACTCTCAGATCACATATTGATAGGCGGGCTGCCACCGCCAAACAAGCCCCACTTGAGAATGTCTGAGTACGTGGAATTCAACTCGATATCTCCCTGCCTGCCATCCGCCGGTATCTATGTTGCGAGGAGTTGATGCCAACCGTACCGCTTTTACTGTCGAGTTCGACTACCGAAGCCAAATTTTCAAAGATGACCAATTCTTACGTGAGCCATCGCTGAGAGAGACCACCAAGAGGTTGATGGCCCTGCACTTGTTTATTGATAGAGATGGTGCCGACTGGGTAACAGAGCCAAAGAGAGGCATCAATAAGGCTAACTTGACCTTTACGGCTAAATTTTTATGGTTGATTGTCTGCCACTGCCTTTCCCCCACGCTGCTGATAATATAGTCACATGGGATCGCGCAGTTCTGATGGCGGCGATGATAGCACGGTTTCAGGTGGACTTTGCTTGGTTTCTACAGGCGGTCATGCACGAGAGGGATTTTAAGGTCACAACTACTTACCCTTTTCCGTGCATGATATTTTCTTTATGTAGGTCCAGAGGTGTGCCTATCTGGCATATTGATCAGCTCAAGACTCCGCTGGGCACTGTTGATATCGGCCTCATCAGAGATGAGGCAAATGATTTTTCTCTACGCAGAGGGCCCCATCAAGAGGTTCCTCCACTTGGTGACAATCTGGCTTATACGGTACGTAGGCTTCTTCTGAAACCACTGACACTACCCCGGTCGAGTCTATCCCGGGTAGTAGAACTGCCCCGAGCTCCTCTCTCTCAACCCCTTTCCCCGCTCTGGTCCCGCTTGCTAGGTTCCAAAAACTAGAGGCACAGATGACTACACTTCTGCATCACATCTAGTCTTTGATGCATAGGTCTATTGCTAAGGCAGAAGAGCGCTTGGAGCGGAGAATGGTCCAGCACACAGAGCGGAATATCGCTGAGGTTCATCAGCGCTTGGACGCTTTTTAGTTGCGGGTGCTAGCCCGGCCAGCTCCTCAGGTGGACGTGTCAACCCTTCAGGCTATGGTCGAGAGTCTTCGAGCTGACATTGATATGATCCTAGAGACTAGTGTGCCTGAGTGTGAGGCCCCTTCTGCAGAGCCTGCTGAGGACACAGTGATGGCGACCTTATTTGCCACATCTGAGATTCCACCACCTCCTCCTTAAGAGCATTCCAAGAGGCGTAAGGGTCGAGAGGAGGCTGAGGCTAGAGCACGAAAGAAGGAGCGCCGTGAGATGGAGGCTGCAAGGAGAGCCTCGCTTGCTGATGAGGAGGCGCGTCAGATGAGGGTTGTAGAGTCAGTTGTTGGGGCATCCAGCTCCAGAGATGTGGCGATAGCGGGGGGCACTGCTGATAGTGTTGTTGCTGATGAGGACACTACTGAGGGTGTCCAGACTAAATAGGTAGTGGGTTCTGAGGAACCAGACCCACCAGCTTGCTGATCATCGGCGCTTTGCACCTCAAGTTTGCCTCACCTACCACTCTCGTATTTCAAATGTGTTTATGCATTGGGGACAATTGCATGTCTTTTTGTTGGGGGTGGGGTAAATGGAAAGTGAGTAATAGGGTTTTGTATGAGTAGCCCAATTCACTATCCTCTTTCGAGCTTTTCTTGCCTGTGTTCTTTTTCCCCAAGTGACTGATTATTTTTATTGTTAAACCAGCATGTCTATATCTTGTGTACATAGTTTAACTATGAAGCATGATGGCTAAAATGATATCCTGATGAAATGAAAATGATGCACGACTGGGCATAATAATTGATAAATGTGTGGCTCTAAGCATGACATAGAGATACACCACGGCATGACCCTAAGTCTAAATTCGAACTAGGTGTATGATAATCTGGTCCACTATTTGTACTGATCTAGAACTTGCCTGGTTAGTCCTGCTAAAAGTAAGTTGTAATAGACAATAGGAAAGGATCATAGGCCATTGTTCAAATGAAATTAATCCTTCTTTGATCTAAATGATTTGAGCTTAAAGTAGAACTTTCTTTTTCACCCCAATTGATCTTTTTTGGGAATAATGTTTTGGCCCTGGTCTTTCCTTGGACATGTGTACCTCAGCTTATGCCAAAAGCATAATTTGAGGGTGACGAATGCAGTAAACAACCCTTTCATGGCCCTTACCCAAATTTGGGTATTGTGTACTTTGACTTATGTCAAAGCAATGAGTTAAGGGTGGCTATTATAAGGAATGCTCTGGAAAGTGGGGTTGAAAGAACAAAGAGATAGAAAGAACAAAAGGGAAGTTACTCAAAAACCAGTTGAAAGAAAAGTGAAATTGAATAAATAAATATATAAATACAAGCAAGAAAAGAAGAGATTCACTTACATAAATGAAGAAAGAAGGGGAAATAGCAAGGTGAAAGAATATGAGAAATTAGGCGAAATAAAATGATAAAAAGAGGTATGTTTAGCCGATATGTCAAGGAGGGCAAAAAGTCACTAAAGTATACCTAAATATACCCTACATGACCCTGAGCCTATGTTACAAGCTAAGAAAGTCTTATCGTGATCCTAAAAGTTGTATAGCGAACTTAAAGCAGTGAAAATAAGGGCAAACTAATGACAATATGTACGAATCAGTTGTGAGTTTGTTTAGAGAGTGAGTGTTGAAAAGTAATCGTTTTACTCAAACTGAAATCATTGTGTGAAAAATGAGGATGATGTTTTGAAGTGAGGACACTAGTTGCAATACAAGAAATATTAGCACCTCGGTGAAAAATTGAAAAAGATAGGTGTTTGTGCGTGGTGAGTCTGTGTCATGGTCAGATTCCACATATTTCAAACCTAATAGTGATAACATGCATAAATATGATGAGACTAATCAGATTGATAGACAAATGATTGCGAAAGATAAAATATGGATACTATTGTACAAAGATTTTTTAGTGAGTCATAGCGCGTCGCTTGAGGACAAACAATGAATTTAAGTTGAGGGTGTTGATATACCTAGTTTCACGGTATTTTATTTTTTTCTTAAATTTAGTGTGTGTCCAAAAGTATTTTTGTATTAATTTTTATGTATGTTTCTGTTTATTTGCAGGAAATCTGTCTAAATATGAATGCAGATGTTTTTGAGCAAGAAATGCAGAAAAGTTACCACCTACGGAGCTTGTGACGGTCTGTCATGCCTGTGACGGTCCGTAGGTGGCATCGTAGTGAAGCTGATGAAGGAAGATGGGGAAGTCTGACCAAGTGTGGGGTTACTAAGTGCATGACGAACCGTCGTAGCCATGGTGGTCTGTCCTGCTGGTTCGGCGTGATGATCAGAGAAGTAGTCCCAGTATCAAAATTCCAAGAGTTTAAGTGTTATGGAACGATGACCCTCGACAAACCGTTGTGCTTGTGACGATTCATCATACCTACCGTCAAGAGTAATGAAGAGTGCAGCAAAAGAATTTGTAAAGTATGGGACGACAAAGTCCATGAAGTCCCTTCGTGACCACAATGACCCTTCGCGATGTCCGTCGACCTCGCCGCGTTTTGACAGATTTTTAGCAAATAGAGTCCTTCTTTGATTAGGTTTTTGTTTTTTTATAAATAGTTCAAAAAACCTCGATTTTGGGGTTATATTCTTATATAATTATACTCTCATTTGTTAGACTTTTTTATGTTAGATTCTTTGTTAGTAGATTATTTTGATTATTAGACTTTGGATTGTTACACTATTCTCTTTAGTTGATTGTTGGTGATTTTGTCGATTAATCAAGTAAATTTTTGGATTTTATTCTTTTTGATTGAATTAAGTGCATGAATTCTTATATCATATATATGAATATTGTGATTATGACTATGGGTAACTAAACTCCATAACTAGGGTTGTGGGAACCATGGGTGAATAATAAGATAAAATCTAACTAAAATAACAAATTTAGAATAGTGTCTTGCATGTATTGATAATTATGTTACTTAGAAGTCTTTTTAACGGATGGGCAACGTTAGAACTCGCCTTAAGGCTACTTGCCGGACCAAAGAGGTAGATAATAGGAAATGAATTATCAACATAGTTTTAGTGTATACTATCAAATAGGCTATTATTGATTGGTACGAGGTAATAACTTAGTCAAATATCGAATACAATGCTTAATATGAGGTAACGGTAAGGGTTAGTATAGCAACACACGTAGATGGACCAAGGTGCGGAGAGAAATTTTTTAGATGTCGGACCAAAGATTTAGAAATACATAACTTATCACTTTGCATGCAAAATACTAGGAAAGAATTGTTATAGTTAGAATTATCAAATTAGGAACCTGTGGGGAACACTTAAACCGTAATTACTTTTATTAATTGATTAAACTCCAACATTTGAATCTATTAGTTGTTTACTTTAATTTAGCCAGCTATTTTCATTCATTTTGAAATAAAAATCCCCCTTTTATTGCCTGTTTTCTAAGGAAATAATTGACTAAATAATAGTAATGATAGATTGAAGTTAAGTCTAAACTAGTTTCCTCGTGGGAACGATCCTAACCTTATTAGTTGAATTCTTTACTTGATACGACCGTTTTACTTCTTATTTGAGAAGTAAGTTTGAGCGTATCATCAACCCAAGTAAGTAAAAGGGAAATTCTTTTCCAAAAAACAAGTACATTGTCTCATCCAGTTGATTCTGTAAGCACTAGCCTTAGGGTTAGTCAAAAAGAAGCTTTTATTCTTATTGACTTCTTACCCTGAAGCTTTCTCATAGTTCTTGATCTGTTTCATGATGATATTAAAAGATTTACTCTTTCCACTACTGAAAATAACAATATCATCAGCATATGTTAAATGGTTAAGCTGAGGACCTCTTTGATGCATCGTGAAAGGGACAATATTATCATGAGTAATTAAACTATTCAAAGTTCTAGAAAGGACCTCAACACCCAAAATAAATAAAAAGGGGAACAAAGGATCACCCTGTTTTAGACCTTGAGCAGAAGAGAAAAAACCATTTCTAGATCCATTATCAAAATAGAATACCACACATTAGAAATTAAATTCCCACTAAATTTATCCATCTATTTGAGAAGCCAAATCTTCGAAGAATATCCATTAGAAAATTCGACGCCATTCTATCATATGCCTTATCCATATCTAATTTGATGACAATATTACCACCAGTATTATTCTTAGACATACCATGTATTATTTCTTGAGCAAGCATGACATTTTCAGTAATCAATCTGCCCAGAACGAAACCACTCTGATTAACGATTATAAGTCTATGCAAAATAGGATTGAACCTTCTAGCTAGAATTTTAGATACAATTTTGTTAGAAAAATTACTTAAACAAGAGGCCTTAATTCAGAAAAATTAGAAGGGGACTCAATTTTAGGAATAAGAGCCAAACATGTGTGAGTGAAATATTTAGTGAGCTTTTTTCCAGAGAAAAATTCAGCAACAAAATCACAAACGTCATATAATATCCCAACATGTATGAAAAAACTTACCATTGAAGCCATCAGGTTCAGCACTGCTTCTGCACTCATACTGAACACAACATTTTTAATTTCATCCTCCATGGTTTCTCTGTGAATCATATCATTATCCTCTTCAGTAAGCAGCTTTGGTATACAATCTAGAGTGCCACTGTCGAGGTTAGGTTGCCCCATATTAAAGAGATTATTGTAATGTCTAATAGCAGCCCTTGCAATCATGTTGTTCCCTTCAATCCAGTTGTCTCTGTGGTCTTTGATTATGTGAATAAGAAGTCTCTTTTTTCTGCCTTTTAGCACACTGTGAAAATATTATCTATTGTAGTCCCCCATCGTTGACCAATTGATTCTAGCTTTTTTCTTTAGCAAATCATCCTGCATTCCGAGCCGTTTAACATATTCTACCTACTCCCTATTCAAATCTTTCCTGCTTTGTTCATTGTTGTTTAGAGTGTCCTGTTCTTCAAGAAGTTGGAATCTGGTCTCCAGTTTGTTAACCTGCTCATGAATATCCCCAGTGGTCTCTCTAGACCATTTACTTATACTTTTGCTTAGAACCTTTAACTTATACTGGAGTCTCCACATTGCATTTCCTGTCACATTCATGTTCCAAGAGTTTTGAACAGTCACAAAAAAATCTTGTAGTTGAGTCCATATGTTTAAGAATCTAAAGTATCTAATGAAGTCGTTTTGATTGGAAAGGGTTTCCATGAGAAGAGGTCTATGATCAGAGCCCGTCCTAGCTAAATTCTTGATAGTATTGGTATGATATCTTTGAGCCCATACATCATTAACGAAAGCTCTATCAAGCCTTTTCCAAATTCTTTTACTAGCTGTTCTACTATTGCACCATGTATATTTAGGTCCAATAAAACCCAAATCAGATAGACCACAAGCTTCCACAGTGCTAATAAAGTCAAAACATCTTATCCCTATGAGGTTTGCCTACTAACTTTTCATCAAGGTCCATGATATCATTGAAGTCCCCTCCTATACACCATGGATCATAAATAGAGCTACTTATATTTTCCATGCTGTCCCATAAGTCTCTTCTATCCCTGTCAGTGCATTTGACATAAATAGCAGATGCAAACCTACTGTTAGCGCCATTTTTCTCTTTGAATTTGATGGTAATGTGTTGTTCTTCATTGGCAATGACTTCAGCTTGATCTAGGTGATTCCAAAAACACCAAATCTTGCCATTAGTGTTAGCCAGAATACTGGAATCCAAGAAATTTCATGTATTACTCAATCTTTGTCTTATTAACTAGAGGTTCTAGGATAGCCAAATAAACCACCTTGTTGATGTGGAACAAGTATTTGATTCTCTGATTCGCTTTTTTGGACCTCATTCCCCTAATATTCCAAAAGATTGTACTAATCATGGAATACTACTGGAGGGTTTTGTTTTGTTCCCTTCTTTTGAAAGTTGAGCGAGCTCTTTCTTAGAGTCTTTTCCTTTTTCCTTTGTGAAGTTCTGCCTCCTGAAGCTTTGACTCTAATCTTTTGTTTTTAGATTCATTTTCTTGAATCTGTGCGAATTTTTCCTTTCTATTAAGAGAAGTTCCAGAGTCTAGAAAGTCAACATCTTCACGAGAATAGCATCTAGGGGTTATGTTGTTTCATCAATGATCTGGGGAGACCTCTTTTGTTCTAGTTCTGTTCTTTTTCCAGGAGAGTTAGTCACTTCTTTGTTTTTTATTCGCCTTTTTCCTTTTTTCCTTTCCTTGCTTGTGCCTCTAGTTTTAGTGATATTTTAGTTTTTGGTTTGAGCTCTATCCTTTTGCATCTGTGTACATTCCCCTTCCCTGTAACTGGATTCATCATAGTCTGTCTCCTCTGTGTAATTGTTGTTGTCCTCAAGATTAGTAATAGGTTGCTTTGCTATCTGATTACATACATGCTCACAGTTCAAGTCAACAGGCTCATGAGTTACCAACTCACGATGAAGGTTTGTGGAAATAATTTTCTCATTGTCATCAGATTTTTCTTTTTGATGAATGTTTTCCACTCTTTTCTCGGTGTTTTCAACCATAGTATCGTCATTTTTCCTTGTGCCATTGCCCTCACTAATGTTGGTACTATATTCTTCTACCATAATTTTCTTTGATTGCTCACCCTGCACAAGTTCCACGGACTCACTAGGTTCAAAAGTTTCAGTTCTCAGCTGCCCATAATTGAGCTTCTTTCTTCTGCCTCGTTTGATGCTAGATATAGCAGGTTTAAACATAACCTTGCTCCTCTTTTTTGGAACCTTCTTCTTCTTCTTCTTCTTGCTTCTGATTTTGCTCTTGATCTCACAAAGTTTCTCTGCCAAAGTTTGCTCCTCATCAAAAAAATTTTGCTCTTCTTGTATGTGAGCTAATATATTCTTGGGAATTGAATTTTGCAAGATCTGGTCATGGTATCTTAATGCATCAAATAAAATATGCATTGGAATTGATCTTAGAACTAGGACTCTCAGCAGCAAAGCCATCAAAAACACCTATCTATAACAGTATAATTATCACGACTATAGAATGTGATCTACATAATTTTGCTAAGACAGTCATTGGAAAGACACCTTGATATCAGATATAGGGTCATATCGAAGGCTTATTCGGAAATGGTTTTACCTCACAGTTACTAGACCAGAAATTGCCTTTAGTGTACAAAATTTATGTCAATATATACAATAGCCAAAATCTTCTGATACGGAGGATGCTCAAAGAATAGTAAGGTACATTAAAAATCAACATGGGCTTGGTGTACTTCTTTCCAGCAATTCTCAAGAAAAGGTCACAACATTTTGTGATGTTGACTGGGCATCATGTGCTCACACAAGGAAGTCTGCGACTAGTTTTGTTAATAAATTTGGAGACTCACTAGAATCTTGAAAATCAGAGAAGCAGACAACCATATCCAGAAGCTCATTTGAGTCTGAGCAAAGGAGTCTAGCCTTAACTACTCCAAAATTGACCTGGCTACTATGGTTAACATTTTGTTGCTTTATGACAGATAATGATAGAAGATTCAAGATTCCTGATATTATATTCATTCCATGGTTGTTCAGGTTGGTGTTGCTTTAGTCTTCCAAATTCAGGTTTCTTGTTGAGTTTGCTTATATTACACTTTGATTTGGTTCTTTCCAGGATTTATGTATTTTTAGGTTTATCCTAAGATGTTTTAGTATCTTTAGTGCTTCTTTCTTTGCCTCCCTTTTATTGTTGCATTTGTCTCTTTGTATGTATTTGATCCTTCCAAAGTCGTGTGTTCTTATAGCTGAAAAACTCATTGGTAAACTGGGTTCTTTCTATTGCAATGGTATGAACTATATATTTCATTTATAATAAATCAGGTTTACGGACTTTTCATACCTTCAGTATGGTTACCATAATTTGGTTAGACATTATCTTTTCAAAGTAGCATCTCATTTCCTTGTATTTCAAATATTCAGATCACACAATGGTAGGATGTTTCTACGGTGACACTTAATGTTCAATAACCTCTACGTTGACATTCAAATTTATTTGTTCCATTGACAGCGAAAGATATATTCATCTGTAATGACTTCTGATAGAATATTTCTTTTGTGTTTTTGTTTTTTCTGTTTATTGTCATATGTTTTCAAATGCAGTACTGTTTTGTCTGCTTAAAAATGCCTGTTATTTAGAGAATCTGTCCTTTGCCATCTCAAGATAGCTCCTTCCAATCCTTCATGTATGTAGTCTTTACTTTGGTATTTTCCTTACTAATATCACAGACTATTCACGGTATGGGATGTTTTGCTGAATCTATCTTTATAGATAAAATATTGATCAAGGACACGAGTCCTTCAAAATGTTCTTCTTTCCCTTGCCCCATATAATTCCAGAGTTGAGAAACCACTAAACAGACTTCCATTTATTTTAACTTCTTTTCTACAATGGTAATTTGATGGCATTGTTCCATAAATGATGAGTTCTTGCATTTAGCAATGACGAGAGACTTTATTCACACCACTACTGAACTAACAACTTATGTGCAGTGTTTTGATAGGTGGCAGCATATTGGCATCCATCTCCCTGCTCCTTTCAACAAATGTGGTTTTCAAAGTCCGAGTAAGTTTTACATTTCTCTCTTAGGCTTGAATATATATAATACTACACTTGTTTTGTATCCCTTAATTAAATTAGCTGCGTGAATCTGCTATAACTATAGTTTTCTCTAAGTGAGTACACCTTTTGGTTTATGTTGATGATAGATACATAGAGCACGGGGCACCTTACGTTAAAAAAAATGCCCTGTCATATTCTGTGGATAACACTCTATTTATTGGACTAGAATAAAACCAAGACTGTTTTCCCAGACTTACCTGCTCAGTTCATGTCTTGTATATTATTAGGAATCTGTATCAGTGGAATACCATTATTCTGCTATGCACTATGTATGTACATTCATATCAAAATAGCATTGCTGTCTTGATGTAATATAAATCAGTGACTTGCTATTTAAGCTTTTTGGTGAAAATGCTACATTAGACACCCTACAAAAAATGACCAAAGTAATATGTGCTAGTTGATAAGTAGACAAAAATCCTTTTTGTTTTTCGATGATGGATAGCATTCTTGGGTTTGTTGTGGTTGGGATGAATCTTTTCTTCCATTTTTCATATTCGGTTTTATGGCAATATTAGAATGAATTCCTCTTTTTATGAGAAAAGTTATGCTTATGATAAATGATACACATTTGGATTAATTCCTATGTTATAATTTTAGTTTCTTTAGAGCATATACCTCTACACAATATACTACCAAACATGCGTATCTGAGCTAAATCTAATTAAAGCCTCAAATTTATATTTAAAAAATAAAAAAATATTCTATGTATGTTATTCTTTCAGACTAAATGTATAACCTCAAATTGCATCAATATCATTGTAAAACTACTGTCACAAAAACAGCGAATATATATATATATATATATATATATATATATATATTACATATATATAGTACATATATATACATATACATATGTTTGTATATACATATATATATATATATACAAACATATATATTTCAAATACCAAACTAAAATCTTTGTATCAAATTTGTAATTTTTTAAATCAAACCAAACAAATAAACCTCGATTTTTTTGTTTTCGGTTTTTTTCGGTAGGTATTCATACAAACATATATGTAACTTGTGCTCCAATATTTCTT